>OV816023.1:2039751-2313974 GCA_929113105.1 Agrypnus murinus | reverse complement strand
TATCGCCCCGTCCGTCCACATCCAAAATAGGGGTGGATGAAGGCGACGATGATGAGGAATGGAAGCGAAAGTGGCCCGCTACCCCTGCCAGCTGGAAAGGTGTAAGATCCTGCTCTGGCTTGGTCGAGGAAGGCGCGCTCGACCAAGCAACTTTGGACAACATTAAAAGAAAACAACGCAAAGCAAAGATCCTTAAGACCCGTAACAAGATCAGAGAGCTGAGAGAGGTAGCGAAGAAGTATGAATGGCAATTTGAGAATGTTTGGTTTGATGATCTGCATGAGTATCTAAGAAGGAGAGATTTGCATGAAAAGTGTATGAAAGAGTGGAAAGAGTGTTTGAAAGTTCTTAGAGAGTTAGAGGAATGAATGTAAAGGTTGGTGTGTGTGTGTGTGTGTGTCGATGCACGTTCTCGTCGAGTAACGTTCTCAATGTATTAGATGAAGTGCGATAAGTGCAATAAATCTTTCTCGAGAAAAGATGCTCTTAAACGCCACTTACAAAAATATTGTAAGGATACCACTGGGGAAGGTCCAGCCCCAAAACGAACACGGGTGGTTCCACCTGCAGGTAAGGTTTTTTGATAAATAGTCTTTGGAATTTTTTTGTGCTGAGTATGATATCTTTTAGATCTGGTCTTCTGTGAGCCGTGCAGGGAAAATATGCTGCGTTCCAGCTATGCAGCGCATACGCGAACTAATGATCACAAGGAAAAAGCTGCCCGAGCATTAGATGGGGAAGAGGGGATAGCTGTTATGGAGTCTGCATTCAAGTCTCGTATTGCTAGCTACAGAGTCTCCACTAATGAACATCATGTGGATATGTCGGAGTTTATGGAGGATATTAAAGCGAAGGTGTTCAAAGTTCTAAGTAATGAGGTGAACAAGCATACCTCGATAAAAGTAAATGTGGAGTTATTTGGATATTACGTTCTCGAAGCCAAGGGTTTAGAAGATATCAAGTCCTTCAACACAAAGAATTCTGTTATCAGTCCAGGTTCTGATCTAGAGGGATATTACGAAAATATTACTGAAATATTGGCAACTAAGTCTGAGGAATTTGCAGAGCGAGAATCAGGTATGACATTTAAACGGTGTGGAAGCGAAAACTTATGTGTTTTTTATGTTTCCAGGTTGGACGTTAATCAGATTGCTGTTTTTAGAAGTAAACGTTAATAAGTTTAACCCTCTACGTGCTTCTTCTTACATCCCCCTACCCCCGCAGATGCTAACAAAGGGAGCTGTCATTAACGTGCATAATAATGATGAACGATGCTTCGCTTGGAGTTTGGTATCCGCTCTTGTGTCCCCTAACGGAAGTGCTCACAGATGCAACTCGTATCCGGACCCCAACGAGGTATTGAACTTGACGAATGTGGAGTTTCCGGTAAAAGTAAAAAAAATAGATAAGTTTTTGAACGATAATCCTCGAATTTCCGTGAACGTTTACGGTTTGGAAAAGATTTTTGAGAATAACGTTCTAAAGTATGAGGTAGTTGGACCTTTGTATTTTTCGAAAATTAAAAGAGAAGCACATGTAAATCTCTTATTGGTAGAAGACGATCACGGAAATGGGCATTATTGTTGGATTAAGAATTTTTCTAGGTTATTACACAAACAAATTAACAAGCACCATGGAACTAAATATTTTTGTGATGGTTGTTTGCAATATTTCGCGACGCCTGCAAAATTAATGAGACACACGCAAAATGATTGTAATCATGTTTATGCTAAATTACCAAGCACTGGTTTGATTAAAGATAAGGTAGGAAGAGAAATTCCAGAGAATATTCTGAAGTTCAAAAATTTGTCTAAGCAGTTAAAATTACCGTTTGTCATATATTGCGATTTTGAGTCAATGTTAGTACCTGTTCATACTACGGTGCCTGATGATGGTCAAGCATTTACCGTTCGCACACAGCACCATATCCCGTATTCTTTTTCGTTTTATATAAAATGTTCCTTCGATGACTAGCTTTCGAAATTTTATATTTACAGGGGGGGTGATGCTGCAAAAGAGTTCACTAGAAAATTAGATGAGGAAGTTAAACGTATTTATCACGATTATCTAAAACCGAAACAACCTTTGGCTTTAACGGGGGAGGAAGAAAACGAATTTGAAGCTGCTACCACCTGCCATATATGTAAAGGGTCGGTTGAAAATGATGTTAAAGTTAGAGACCACTGCCACGTTAGTGGCTCTCTTGGGTGAACGGGAGACCACACGACGTTCACCCCTAGAACTGGCTGCCTTCTACCCTATCCCTATCAAGGGAAATGGACGAAGCTGTCAGATAAAGTGTGTGGTAGAGAAATTCGTGAGAATTCTCGACGGTTACTCATACCGATCAGGGGGAGCCCTGGTAGATGAGACCGGTGTGGGCGGATTCGAATCTCGCCTAAGAGAGGAGGTCATTTATGGTCACCAAGGAACCCATTGCTTGTCCGAGGGCAATCATGGTCACCAAGGAACCCGCTGCATGACCTAGGTCATGTAAGGTCACCAAAGGAACCCGCTGTTGCCCGAGGCCATTTATGGTCACCAAAGGAACCAGCTGTTTGACGGAATCTTTAGTGCGGTGACTAGAAGTGAGGTTCATCCCATGTGCTGGGAAACTGCAAGCCGCCATGTAAATGTGCTTAGGAGCTGTCCTGGACACCCTTTGATCCGGACTGCAGCTGGGTACGGTGATTGGGAGAAGCTCCGAAAGCCATTACACTTAAGGATAGTTGAAGCGAATATATAGCCTCTCACTATTAAGACAACTTCACCAATATCGGGTACGCACCGGGAGTCTAGACCGTGTAGACTTTAAAGAAGCTCTGTCGAGGGCCCACCAAGCCTAAAATTGGTAGGTCGGGGTGGCAAAACCGCTTAAAAACCAAGTCCTGCCACAATTGAGGTTGGATTCGATCGGGCAGTGGTCCCACTTTGCAAGAGGGCATAGCTGGGGAATAGTCCTATGCTGGACGAGGTACTCCGGTGCCGGAGGGTGAGCAGCGTGTTAAGTCAACTGCTCGGTCACTAGTGAACGCTTAGCTAGTAGAGGGTGGATAGGCAACCTCGCTCCTACCAGTGAGTTAATCTGGGAGCAATTGCACGATTGCCGGTTGTGCAACTTGCGCGCTGATTGGGCGTATCCCAATCACTTCCTCATGGAAGGAACGTGGGGGTATATTAATACGGGTACCCCACGTAAAACAATCTTGGATCTATGCCACGTTAGTGATAGCTTTCGCGGGGCTGCCCATATAACTTGCAATCTTCATTATCAAATTCCAAAGTTTATATCCATCTTTTTTCATAATTTGAGTGGATACGATTCGCATTTGTTTATCAAACAGTTAGCCTTAGAAAAAAAGGAGATACAAGTCATTGCGCAAAACAAAGAAAAATACATTTCGTTTACTAAAGTCGTGCAAGTTGATGAGGTAAGAGATGCGAAAGATAAATTGCAGAAAGTGTTTTTTCGTTTAAGGTTTCTGGACAGTTTTAAATTTATGAGTTCGAGTTTAGACAAATTAGGAAAAAATTTATCCGATGAACAGTGTGTAGAAATTAGAAGAAAATTTGGTTCTGGTGAACTATTTCGACAAATGCGAAAAAAAGGTGTTTTTCCTTATGCATATGTTGACGACTTTTCAAAATTAGATGAAACGCAACTACCGACTCGTGACAATTTTTATGATCAACTACGAAATGAAAATGTAAGCGAAGAAGATTATAAACGCGCGTCCGATGTGTGGAAGTTATTTGATTGTAAAACGTTGGGTGAATATTCTGATATATACCTAACGTGTGATGTGTTACTACTGACGGATATTTTTGAGAATTTTCGATCGGTGTGTCTTGAATACTATAATCTTGATCCGGCACAATATTTCACGGCACCGGGTTTGAGTTGGGAGGCTATGTTAAAACATACGGGTGTAGAGCTTGAGTTGTTAACCGATATTGACATGTTACACTTTTTTAAAAAAGGAATACGAGGAGGGGTGAGCGTGTGTGTTGGACGCAAAGCTATTGCAAATAACAAATTTCTTCCAAATTATGATCCCTCACGACCCAGCTCCTTCATAATGTATCTAGATGCCACGAATCTTTACGGATTTGCGATGCGACAATTCTTACCTCGTGGTAACTTTACGTGGCTGTCAGAGCGAGAAATTGAAGATTTCGACGTCATGCAAATTACAGACGAATCCCTCCAAGGTTTTGTCCTGGAAGTGGATTTGAAAATTAGTGAAGATTTACATCATGCGCAGAATGAATTTCCCTTTTGTCCCGAGATAATGGCTCCACCGGGAAAAAACAACAAAAACTCATCCCCAATTTGTATAATAAATCCAAGTACGTAACACATTATCGTAATCTAAAACAGTGTTTGGAACACGGTTTAGTATTAACAAAAATTCATAGGATTCTAAAATTTGATCAATCGCCTTGGTTGAGGTTTTATATAGATTTAAATACCCGTTTACGAAACCTAACTAAAAACAGTTTTGAAAAAGATTTTTTTAAATTGATGAATAACAGTGTCTTTGGTAAGACGATGGAGAATGTTGAGAGTGGACATAAAGTTATTGTCTCATTTTGAAAATTTTGGAAAGAAACGTGGTGCCGAATCCTATATTGCTAAAGCTAATTTTAAAAGTGCTGCTGTTTTTACGGAGAATTTGGTAGCCGTGGAAATGGAACGAGTTTTAGTGCTTTATGACAAACCGGTTTATGTTGGTTTTAGTATTTTAGACATTTCGAAAACTGTGATGTATGATTTTTACTATAATTTTCTAAAACGTTTGTATGGCGATCGAGTTTCCTTACTTTATACGGACACAGACAGTCTAATAATTGAGGTATTCACGGAAAATTTTTATGAAGACATGAAACTGCACTTGGATAGATTTGATACTTCAAATTTTAAAAATGACAACTTGCACGGAATTCCACCAAATCAATCGGTGGTTGGTAAATTTAAAGATGAATATATAGGCATTCCCCTAAGAGGTTTTTGGGGTGCTAGCGCGAAAGCATATTGTTGCGAAACGATAAATGATGTGTGTAAAAAAGCGAAAGGAATAAAAAAAATGTTATAGAAAATGTATTAAAGCGCGAAGATTATGAAAATATCGTTGAGAATAAAGTCAGCGTTATTTTCTGTAAAATGTTTATCTTTAAGACAGAACGTCATAACATATATACGGAAATGAAAAACAAGATTGCACTTTCCGCCGTAGATGATAAACGGTATTTGATTCCTGGCACCACAAAAACCTTAGCTTGGGGGCACGTTGATATTGTTCCAGAAATGGTAAATGAAAATTTAGATATGATTATGGAAATTATTGATGACGATTTACAAAGACAAGATTTAAGTCGATTGATAGAATTGCTAGAGAATGAATTGTAATTTTGTTTTTATTTAATTTCTATTTAATTTTGTTAGTATTAATGAAATAAATGTAACATGTTAAAAGCGTGTGTCAATGTTTGTCTACTGTTGTTACGGTTTTATTTCGCTTTATCCTGTATTTTATTTATATAATCCAAATTTCAATTTATCCGGTATATTTATTCGATTTAATTTATTGGTTATTGTATTTTCTTCGTGAAAGTTGTTTATTTTTGATAAATTTTGCAAGGCCGTTGAGTTTGGAATGTTAGCGATACCGATTCGGATTAGGAGGTTTTGGGCGTTTTGTTGTAGACTCTCTGCGTGTTCGGTTGATAGGTGAATTTTGTTGGATTTGATGATACATTATTAATTGATGGATTAATTTTCACTTATCATAATATTTATAATTGTATACATTTTGGTTATATATTGGTTTCGTATACATTATAGTTTTCGACTTATGTCGGCTTATTTGAAGACGTAGTTTGTATTCAACTTTATGCAGGTATGATGCTGATATCCTCTTATGCGTTGTACATATCTTATATTGTTTATGGTTTAATTTGTTTTTAGATTCTTTTCCTATATATGGAACTATATTCCATTAATTTTTGAGTTTTTCTTTTGAAAAATTGTCGAGCGCTCTGTGGACTGGTTCACAGGTAATATGTTATTCTAATTTTATATGGTTTATTTTTGTTTGTTGGTTAAGGACTATTTCTTTACGGTGTCCTTTCTTTATATTTTTGCAGGGCAATTACCAATTAGCAGTTAGCAATCAACCAAGTACTGATTACTTTTAATTAATGATTACTGCAAAACAAATACTACTATACTATTATTGAGGGATCAACTATTGTGGTTCAACTATTCAGGGATCAAATTTTGAGCTAGAATTTATCCATCTGGAACATTCTTTCGATAAGCATCTCTGCAATTACAACTTTAAGAACAGTACACTGGAAGCGTAAAGTATAATATTACTATAATTCTTATAAACGTACAATAAATATATAAATGGTTCTATATAAATGTTAATATTTAAAAGAAAGGAATATTTAGATAACGTAATCTTAGATTCAATTATTACTAGTTAATTTCTACAACTATATATATATTATTTTTAATCTGTTGTATACTTATACTAGTATTAGGGAAAAATTACAATTCTATACGAATTTATATAATTTAGTAACAATATATAAAATTTCTTTGCATTGAATAAAATAACTGATTAAATAATAATAAGAGGTGTAAAGGTAATGGATTCGAATCGATAACCGAATTTTTGATATATCTGTAATATTACTTTGCAACGAAACGCATGAAATTTTTCCTCTGTGTATATGATATACAATAAGTTTGTTGAAATAATTAATTTACTTTTGGTAATACATTAAAGTGATCTACAACTTTGTTGTTGTGAGTATGATTTAACTTCCAGCGTATATGTTTTATTTGCAAATCTTATATAATTATGTGCTAAGTAGAGATTTATAGGTAAGTTTTGAGGTTTGTGTTAAATACTGTTTCCAAGCTCCAAACTGGTATCATAATTTTTGTGAATGATTTATCTGGTAGATACATTGATATATTATTTAGTAATTTATTCGATGGGTTGCTTTGGAACCTTTGGGAATTTGTTGTGGTTCACTCTTAATGTTTGCAGTGCTACGGGTCTTATTTAAATTCCCTGGCGCCCCGAGCTTTATTATTGATTTTATCTTTTGTATTTCAAAGAACTGCAACGCCGTCTCCACTGATGCCGGCCGAGCACTGCTATTACTGCGAATTAAATCTTGCATGTAATAAAATTGGCGCCCAACGTGTTTAAATACTTTGATATTTATGATTATCGTGCATAGTTGTTTTCTCTCTAAGTATTTATTTTGGTGGGAGGGGAGAATTGAATCAATATTTGGATGATTTTGATTGTTGCAATTACTCAATCCCGTTGTAAAAGATATTGTTAGGATTTGACCGATGATTACTATTTGAATATATTTCAATTTGGATATATATATATTTTTTTTGTTTACTGTTATTGTACAGTTGTTAAGATTTATATAATTTGGAGGTGGCACTGTTGTGCGTATTTTGATTTAAAACAGTTTTAGTTTACTATTGCCAGGATGTCTTACAGAATAGAGGTAACTAGGTTAGCTAGAGATGAACTGGAGTATGAATTGAAAGTTAGGGGTATCGTTGATTATAAAGATAAGAATGTTGATGAGTTGAGAAAAGGTTTGAGAACTTTGTTGAGAATGGAGAAATGTGGTGATTCTATATCAATACCGGAGTATGACTTTAAAGTGGATGATGAATTTAAAATTGTATTAGCTAAGATGGAGGAGATTAGTAAAATATTAGCAGATTTGAAAGAAAAACCCGAACTTATAGATCCAAAATCTGGGGAAGTTATAAAGATCATGACAAAAATTGCTCATACGATTAAACGATTAGATAGGGTACCTGTGGAGTCGGCCGATATTAAGTGGCAAAAATCGCAACTTATGAGTAGAATTTTAGCTTTAGCTGATGATTTAGAGGATTTGTTAGGTAATGAAGATGAAGATAATGGAAATGAAGTTATCGATCCTCCTCGTACCACATCTACTCCTGTGCGAGGTAATGAGAATCTTGTACGGAATTTTCCTATTACTCAATCTAAACCTATTCCTGTAGATAAATGGAATTTGAAATTTTCAGGGGATACTAAAGGTCTTTCTGTGAATGCTTTTCTAGAACGAGTGTCTGAACTTAGTTTAGCTCGCCATGTTTCCGATTATGAGCTTTTTAACTCAGCTTTTGATTTATTCGAAGGTAAAGCTTTAATATGGTATCGTAGTGCAAGAAAGAATGCTAGGGATTGGAATGAATTGAAAGTTATGCTTCGCGAAGCGTTTCAACCCGTAGATTATGATGAGCGAATGTTGGAAGAGATTAAAAGGAGAACTCAAGGTGTTGATGAATCAATTGGTATATTTGTGGCTAGTATTGAGAATATGTGTTCGCGATTATCCAATCCTTTATCTAATGATGCGCAACTTAAGATAATTCTACGAAATTTATCTCCTGATTATCAAATGCAATTAGGATTAACTGAAGTCACTTCTATTCCTGACTTATTAAAGTTGAGTAAGGTTATGGAACAGAAACGTTTAGCTATGGCAAATTTTTCGCGCCCAGCTCGTCGAAAATGTGATCTTGAACCTGACTTGGCTTACATTGAATCCTCCAATTCTAAGCTTGCATCTTTAGTGATGGGCGTAAACCAATCTGAGTCAAAGGTTGATGCGACTTCGACTCTCATATGTTGGAATTGTTCTCGTAGTGGTCATAGGGCACGTCAGTGTAAAGAACCGAGGCGTAAGCATTGTTACGGATGTGGAGCTCCTGGTATTATTAAAACTGAATGTCATAAGTGTCAGGGAAACTTAAGGAAGAACCACTAAGAGGCCGTTTAGTAGGTTCTAGGCATATTTCGGCCGACAAAAACAACACAAACTCTTATGAAAACCAAATAAAAATTAAAACTATTTTAGATTATATTTTTGCTAGTGAGAAGGATGATTGTCGTCCATATTTGGAAATTAGTGTGCTCGATTATAGAATGAAAGGAATGTTGGATTCTGGTGCTAGTCGAACCGTTGCTGGTTCTGATGTAGGGAATATTTTTCACAAATTAGGTTTTTCAATAGACACTACCCAGCGAATAAATTGTACAGTAGCCAATGGTCAGTCATGTGATAGTATAGGGGTCTATAGTGTGCCTATACAGTTGATAGACAAAGTTAGACTTATTGATGTTGTGATATTACCTGAACTGCAGCATAGATTCATATTGGGTATGGATTTTTGGTTGAAAATGGAAATCGTCCCTAATCTTAAAAAAAAATGTTGGCAATTTTCAAAATCTTCTTCTGACATTCATATTAGTACTTTAGATTTTATCAAATCTCGGGATGACCTTTCTGAAATACAGAGGGCTACTTTAAACGAGATTGTTGAAGATGGTTTCGAGCGTATGGGAAATAAGTTAGGATGTTGTAAAATCGTAGAGCATGAAATAATCACGGATTCATCTCCTATCAAACAGAGATATTATCCTGTATCTCCCTATATGCAAAAACATCTTAATATGGAACTTGACAAAATGTTAAAAGATGATATTGTAGAAGAGTCTAGTAGTGGTTGGTCTTCACCTGTTATTTTAGTGCCAAAAAAAGATGGCACCTATCGATTTGTTGTTGATTTTAGAAAACTTAATCAGGTAACTAAAAAGGATGCATATCCTATACCCTATGTATCTTCTATATTGGATCGACTTCGTGACGCTAAGTATCTCAGCTCTTTGGACTTGAAATGTGCCTTTTGGCAAATACCCTTAGCTGATTCTAGCAAGGAGTATACCGCGTTTACCGTGCCTGGACGCGGACTTTATCATTTTAAACGTTTACCTATGGGGCTAGTTAACTCTGGTGCTTGTTGGCAAAGAGTAATAGACAGAGTTTTAGGATCTGATTTGGAACCGAATGTATTTTGTTATCTCGACGATATCATTATTGTTTCCAAAACTTTTGAGGAACATGTCCGCATATTAAAATTGATTTTTGATCGTTTAAACAACGCTGGTCTTACTTTAAGTCGTGAGAAATGTGAATTCTGCCGTCCGGAATTGAATTATTTGGGATATACGGTCAACAAAGCTGGTTTGCATGTCAGTCAAGATAAAGTTAAGGCTATATTGGAAATTCCTATTCCTAAAAATGTTGCTGAAGTTAGAAGAATTATTGGAATGGCTTCTTGGTATAGAAGGTTTATTGAAAATTTTTCATCTATTATAGCTCCCATGACTGAATTGCTTAAGAAAGATAGTTCGTTTGTCTGGAGTGAAGAATGTAAGAATTCTTTTCGAGTGATAAAAGAACGCCTTGTTAGCGCTCCTGTTTTATCTTGTCCTAATTTTGACTTGCCTTTTTATGTCCAAACCGATGCCTCAGCCTACGGAATCGCGGCCGTTTTAACACAAAAACAACCTGAAGAAAAGGTGATATGTTACGTTAGTAGGTCTTTGACTAAACAGGAACGAAAATACTCTACTACGGAAAGAGAATGCTTGGCCGTCATCTGGTCAATTGAAAAACTTAGACCTTATTTGGAAGGGTCACAATTTACTGTAATCACTGACCATTATAGTCTGATCTGGCTTCATAATTTGAACTCTCCTAGCGGTAGATTACAGCGGTGGGCTTTGAGATTACAAGGTTATAACTTCAACATTGAGCATCGTAAGGGTAAAGAGCACGTTGTTCCAGATACTTTG
The DNA here is from genome assembly GCA_929113105.1 of Agrypnus murinus. Lineage (NCBI taxonomy): Eukaryota > Metazoa > Arthropoda > Insecta > Coleoptera > Elateridae > Agrypnus > Agrypnus murinus. Next base: position 2,303,253 of record OV816023.1, on the reverse strand, counting down.
TCACGTGCTGTCCCAATTGTGGATACTATAGAGGAAATTTCTGTTAATTCTAAAATCTTGGCTAAAGTTGATAAGTGGTACGACAATTTACGGCTCAAAATTTTGGAACATCCTTTAAAATATCGTAAATATAGAGTTGAAGGGGATGTCATTTATAAATTTTTACCCTCTAAGGAAAATTTTAGTTTTGATGATTGCGAGCATTGGAAAATAGTTGTCCCAAAATACGACCGAATTTCTATAATTAGATCATGTCATGATCCGCCTACTTCAGGGCATTGTGGTGTTTATAAAACTTATGAGCGTATAGCTAGAAAATACACTTGGCCGAAATTGAAATTTGATGTTATTGCCTATGTAAGGAAATGTAGTATTTGTGCCGAAACTAAGCCTGTACAGTTTTGTTCTTCTGGTCTTATGGGATCGCGTCCCAAAGTAGATAAACCTTGGCAGATGATATGTTGTGATATAGTAGGTCCACTTCCTAGAGGAAAATTAGGGAATTTGTACATCTTCGTTGTGGCGGATACTTTTACGAAATACGCACGTTTCTTTCCTATTAGGGTTGCTAATACCGCGAATGTTATTTCAAAATTGGAGAATGAAATTTTTTTAGTATATGGTGTGCCTGAATATATAATTTGTGATAACGGTTCTCAGTTTAAATCCCGTGAATTTGTTAAGCTTTGTGAGAATGACTATAAAGTTAAAATATTATATAATGCACATTACCACCCACAAGCTAATCCTACGGAAAGAGTGAACAGAACTATGAAGTGTATTTTATCGGCGTATGTTAAGGGTGAGCATTGGAAATGGGATGTATTGTTGCCAAAGGTTGAATGTGCTGTAAGAACTAACACCCATGAAGCTACAGGTTTTACGCCTTATTACTTGAATTTTGGGCATGAACATGTTTTGTCTGGTGATTCTTATCGTTCCGATATAAATACCGATAATATACAATTTGATGATAGAATTAATCATTCGGAAAGGGTTAAGAATTTGTGTCAGGTTTATAATTTGGTTAGGCAGAAATTAGATACTGCTCATAAGCGCTCAGCTCGTTATTATAATTTACGTCGTCGTGCAGTAACCTTCAAGGTAGGACAGTTTGTTTGGAGAAAGAATTACGCTTTATCTAGTGCCGCAGACTATTATGCTTCCAAATTAGGCCCTAAATATGTAGGTCCGTTTAGGATAAAGAAATGTACCTCGTCTTGTACGTATGAATTGGAAGATGTTTCTGGGAACTTTAAAGGTGTTTGGCATGTGAAAGATTTGAAGGAAGCGTGTGGGAGTTTGGATGATGATAATAATTAGGTTCCGGCTAGACTTATATATTTTCTTTTTGATTAGGGTGGTTGGTTGGGCGTCTGGTTGGCGACTCTTGTTTGTGGGGTATGTCCACTTTTCTCCTTCCGGACATATTTCCGATCTTTCCATCTAGATCTTGTGTTCCTTCTCTGTCCCGTACTCTTCCTATCTGTGTTAGTAATCTTTTGTGTCTTGTTGCGCAATTGTGTGTGAATGTCTATTTTCGCCTACTACTTTTCCGCTATTCTATCTACTTTCCTATATTCTTCTTTTTCATTTCGTTAGTCTAATGCTTTTGTATTAGATTGACACCTGGCCGTTAGTTTGGGGGGGTGGTTCATGCTTCTTGCCGAGGGAGGTTTACTTTCGGGCATTCCTCTCGAAGCAAGGGTGGCTGTGCTACTCATCCGTTCTATCGTGCTTCTTTTAACAACTGTATCGTGATGTGGCTATAGTCGTTTGGCGTACCCCTGTGCTGCAGGTGGGACTACCTATGGTATAGCTTGTCTTGTCGTTTGTGTTTGGGATGTGGGTTGGGTCCGTTTGTTTAGTGTGTGTGGGGGGTTGGTTTTTATTAGTTTTAGGTGGGGTTTTCTTTGGGGTGGGTCAACTTGCTTAGGATTGTTGGTGATCAGGGTTGGTTTGGCTTCAGTCTTTAAAGGTATGTTGCTACTGGTTGTGTTTTGGGCCTTAGGTCATAACGGGCGACGCGTGCAATACCTTCTGCTGCGACCGTGGCCAGTATTGAATGTACTCTTTGATTGCTGTTACCTAAACAACACTCTCCTGACAATCTTGGTAGATTTGTTATATGTTTTGTCATGTAGTAAATCGGTTGTTGTGGGTTGGTTGTGGTTGTTAGTCTCCGGGTGCTTTAGTCTCGGGCAGTCGAATTTTTTTTGGATTTCATTGTAATGTTTGAGTTGTTGTGTATCTTTGGATGCTTTGGGTTTTCATCCATTTGGGTTATATTTATTTTTTTTTTTTTTTTTTTTTTTGCCTTTTCGCTATATTGGTCTTTAGGGCCGGATTTTTCGGAATCTTGTTTCGAGACGTTTATGTTTAGTGGGGGGGGAATTGTTACGGTTTTATTTCGCTTTATCCTGTATTTTATTTATATAATCCAAATTTCAATTTATCCGGTATATTTATTCGATTTAATTTATTGGTTATTGTATTTTCTTCGTGAAAGTTGTTTATTTTTGATAAATTTTGCAAGGCCGTTGAGTTTGGAATGTTAGCGATACCGATTCGGATTAGGAGGTTTTGGGCGTTTTGTTGTAGACTCTCTGCGTGTTCGGTTGATAGGTGAATTTTGTTGGATTTGATGATACATTATTAATTGATGGATTAATTTTCACTTATCATAATATTTATAATTGTATACATTTTGGTTATATATTGGTTTCGTATACATTATAGTTTTCGACTTATGTCGGCTTATTTGAAGACGTAGTTTGTATTCAACTTTATGCAGGTATGATGCTGATATCCTCTTATGCGTTGTACATATCTTATATTGTTTATGGTTTAATTTGTTTTTAGATTCTTTTCCTATATATGGAACTATATTCCATTAATTTTTGAGTTTTTCTTTTGAAAAATTGTCGAGCGCTCTGTGGACTGGTTCACAGGTAATATGTTATTCTAATTTTATATGGTTTATTTTTGTTTGTTGGTTAAGGACTATTTCTTTACGGTGTCCTTTCTTTATATTTTTGCAGGGCAATTACCAATTAGCAGTTAGCAATCAACCAAGTACTGATTACTTTTAATTAATGATTACTGCAAAACAAATACTACTATACTATTATTGAGGGATCAACTATTGTGGTTCAACTATTCAGGGATCAAATTTTGAGCTAGAATTTATCCATCTGGAACATTCTTTCGATAAGCATCTCTGCAATTACAACTTTAAGAACAGTACACTGGAAGCGTAAAGTATAATATTACTATAATTCTTATAAACGTACAATAAATATATAAATGGTTCTATATAAATGTTAATATTTAAAAGAAAGGAATATTTAGATAACGTAATCTTAGATTCAATTATTACTAGTTAATTTCTACAACTATATATATATTATTTTTAATCTGTTGTATACTTATACTAGTATTAGGGAAAAATTACAATTCTATACGAATTTATATAATTTAGTAACAATATATAAAATTTCTTTGCATTGAATAAAATAACTGATTAAATAATAATAAGAGGTGTAAAGGTAATGGATTCGAATCGATAACCGAATTTTTGATATATCTGTAATATTACTTTGCAACGAAACGCATGAAATTTTTCCTCTGTGTATATGATATACAATAAGTTTGTTGAAATAATTAATTTACTTTTGGTAATACATTAAAGTGATCTACAACTTTGTTGTTGTGAGTATGATTTAACTTCCATCGTATATGTTTTATTTGCAAATCTTATATAATTATGTGCTAAGTAGAGATTTATAGGTAAGTTTTGAGGTTTGTGTTAAATACTGTTTCCAAGCTCCAAACTGGTATCATAATTTTTGTGAATGATTTATCTGGTAGATACATTGATATATTATTTAGTAATTTATTCGATGGGTTGCTTTGGAACCTTTGGGAATTTGTTGTGGTTCACTCTTAATGTTTGCAGTGCTACGGGTCTTATTTAAATTCCCTGGCGCCCCGAGCTTTATTATTGATTTTATCTTTTGTATTTCAAAGAACTGCAACGCCGTCTCCACTGATGCCGGCCGAGCACTGCTATTACTGCGAATTAAATCTTGCATGTAATACTGTATATAAATAATTATGTAAACGTGTGTTGATGTTTCTCTACTGTATATAAATTCAATATAACTAAATGTTGTATTATGTTGTATTAATTTTGTCTGCTGTATATGAATAATTATGTAAACTTCCCTAGTCTATAAAATCCGGGTGGGAATCTTCAAAAGTGGTAGGGATGTAGCTTAAAAAGCTTTTAACGTAGCGTATTGCTCAGTTACAATCGAAATGGGTTCAATCAAAGTGGGCTGGCAACATCATTGGGCACTTGAAACCACAGATAATGGTGAAATTGTGTTTTCTCGTTATAAGACTCACAATACTGGGTTGTTAATCGGAAGAGCTAGACTTCCGGATACTGTGGTTATACGAAGTCAAGATGATTTTCGATACATTTCCTGTGCAGGTATAGAAGTCCATTATTTGTTAAAAATGGTAACCTCATAAATATGAAAAATTATGGATGTACAGAACATGGTTTGTTCCAACATCGTCATACTATTAACTCGTTGCCTGATAAATGTGATTTTGTTTTTTTCAAATGTAAGTGCTATACATCATATAGTCAATGGCGTGCTGCAACTCAACGTGCACGTGACAATCTTGCTGCCGGGTTCCCTGCTGGTTTGGTGCATTATCTGACTAGGGAAGTAAATGATAGTAATTGTTATATATTTAATTGTGAGTAATCATGTGAGAGAGATAGCTATACTGTGACGTCACGTCTGTATGCCTCAAGTGTCCCGGTGCGTTATCTGACTAGGGAAGTAAATGATAGTAATTGTTAAATGTAAATAACTGTGTAATGTTAAATTTTGTTTAATTGTGAGTAATCATGTATCAAAGATAAACTAGTTTGTAGTAACAATGAATAAATGCTGTAATTAATATTTTGTTTTTAATAAAACCATTAAAGAATTTAAAAAAACTTTATTCTGAACAATCCATTACATGAGTTTTATGTAAGTAGTATACATTGCTTAATGCACAATAGCAGAGTGAATGACGATGATAAAAGCATGATGGAGGCATAACTTGGAGAGCTGGTTCCTCTTCTAGCTCCACCACCTGTTGTGACACGAAACGTCGAATGTAGTTGCTCTTTTCAGACCCCTTTACGTAAACGGTGTCCGCCTGCCGAGTCAAGCGTTGAAGAATTATGGAAAACATAAACGGAGGAGTGAATCCTTCATTCCAATCGAGACAATGATGATTATGCATTAACCAAGTAGCTTGTTGACGAAACTTGAGAGGTAAGTTGCGAAAGGTAAATGGAGGTTTGAAGACGTAGTGAGACACGTGATGTCCATCAAACACGACTAATTCCTTGGGCACAAAGTCTGTGTCGGAAGTCTTGAAACCTTGAACATCGACAAACAGCATGGTGCTGCTATACTAATAAATGTATATAATGATTTCGTTTATAGTTGTCGTACTTGCTTCGTCAATGCGTTATACATAAATACTCGATCGTGCAAAATGAGACAGTAAGCAGTAGTGTTCGCTGGAATGCTTTTGTGGGCTTCGAAAGTAACTCGAAGAACGACAGCTATCCCTAGCAAGGAATCTTTCTGTCGCGAACAGTAGATGACGATTAGAGGTGTAAGTGCCTTAAATCTATCAGGAGACAGTAGTGGTTCGTTGGGTTTGTCATAGTACGATCGTTGAAAGTTAGCATACATTTCGTATAAAGTAGCAAATCGATTTTCGGCATAATTAATATTTAATTGATCGTAAGGATACCTTTCCGTATTTAAAAATACCGTCACGTTTTGAATATCGCAGGTGTCGAATGTGCTCATATCTTTCTGCAACTGGCCATCACGATCGGTTTGAAACCCTATGATAACGTAACGGGGACTTTCCAGAGTGGTCGATGTTTTAATAGACCAACTATGCTTATCCGCTTGCGGTACAGCGGGATAAATATGAGTTTCCCAGCTTCTAAATGCCACTTGAGTGTCAATATTTTTCCCAATATATTTTGTTAATGATAATTCTTCCGCCAATCCTGGTTGAATATGTGGAACTTTCCAATATATTTTTTACAAGTTAACCTTAAGCTTTTCATTAGCATCGGTAGATATTAGAGCATCGACATCCGAATTGCTTCTAATTAATACCAATTCTTGACGAATATTCATAATAATCTTTCCATAGTCTTCAAAAATCCCCAACAGTGTTGATAAAGGTATGCAAGCGCAAAAATTACCTTTACTATCTAGCAAGGTGCTGGTACCATCCGGAAACCAACCAGCGTTTTGTAACTTAACTCTTTCGTTCGAATTGTGGGAAAGGTAAGCTTTCATGGTGGTTGTTAGACCAACTTTTGTTACCGAATCCACCACAACTCCATTCATTTCGTACCGAATCTCGCTAAAAAGATGTGCAATACCATTGTTTATAAATTTACCACTCGCTGATGGTTTACCATCTTCTTTCAGTACAGTACCTTCTACATATAGATAACTACGCGAAGGCAAAGTAGACATATCCTCTTGAATAGGTATTCGAATTTCGTCATTATTCTCAAAACGAGTGGTATAAGGTTGGTGAGTGTGAAATTCCGCTCCAACAATCGAGTTATCGTCGAGCACTTTTTTGTTTACATTTAGTACATTCATTTTGGGATAATAAAACCTAAGGTTTGCAAGAATAAGCGGTTGTCCCTTGTCAATTGAGTAGTGACCGATGCTTGACTAACCATTTTTCGCTTCGAACACGATCTTTTATACCCAGATCGATCAGTGCAACATCGAGGAGTGTTATATTTGAGCACCATCATCGACGCTCTTCAAATGAAGTCCTATCGTCACGGTTTCCCCTTGGAAATTTACCAAATCCCCGTCTTGATCCAATATTTTAACGGTAATGTTTGAAATAGTGTTGACATTAATTGGTAAATAGGGTGCAGTTTCAGGTGCTTCTATTATTTTGAATCCAGGAGGAACACTGGGAAAGAATTGATGTATCACATGGGCCGGTGTGCCATTAATATAATTCCCTGTTATTATATTACATTCTATCATTAGCGAGTTAACCTTGATAATCTTAACTGGAAAATCAGATATGTGACTTTCCTTAGCTTTTAAGATTCTATTCTTAAACCCTAACAATGTCCCGATAGAGTGTTCAACTGTAAAGTCAATGTCGTGATCGGCTTTTATAATCGATTTTAGGGTGTTATGATTCGGTTCGATGTTAACAGACTCACCGTTTACTTGAGAATTAATGTATTGAGCTATATCAGCAAGCTCATATGACCCTGTAGGTATCTTTATTATTCTTTTACCAATTTTAAACACGTTGTTTTCATCCGTTACGTTCGGAATAGTATTAAACGTCTCGAAATTTGTCAAACGCATAACCCATTGTTTTTTAGCATCCAAATATATGGGAGGGTTATAAGAAGAAGTTAAAACAGAAGTTTTATCGGAGAAGATGAATGTTTGAGACATCTCAACATTCCCAGTAAGACTGCGGAAATGTTAAGGAGTGTTATCATATAAAAAGTTCAGCGCTAAATGTCCACAATTGTACGAATTTAGCTTCTGAAAAGCATCGTAGTTGTAACGAATTACGTTTAAGCTACCATCACTTTTAAAGTACTGAACGAGTTCTAGTGGGGGTTTTAACTGACCAATACTATCAAAGTATAATATATTTCGACCACGTTTAACATACGATGTCCAAAGCGTACCTTCCCCATCTGTATCATCCAAATTCACAATTCCACATTCGTTTTTACGGATACGTTTCGGTAACCCGTTTCGCATAAAAATACCTCTGAAGTGTGGAATTTTTAACTGGTTTACGTACTTTGACAGATCGATATTGGTCAGTGCTCGGTGTGGTAGCTTTAAGGGTAGTTTTTTGGAGGTCGTAAATACAATCCTAATCCTTTTTTGTATGGTTTCAAATATAATCCTTTTCCTACAGGCGCTTGCTCCATCGCTATATTGTGTCGTTTCGTTTCTTCGAGAGCTGATTTCGCTGCTTTTGCTTCATTCACTGCTTTGGCAACCGCAGCTGCTCCCGTTCCTAAGGAGCCTATAGCTCCGAGAGCGGCAAATAAAGGAATGAGCGGTAGGAAACCACCTTGTTTAGGGATAGGTATAATCCGACCTTTGGGAGCAATGATACGTTTACGTTTCAAGGCCGCTAGGGCAAGACGAGCAGAACGTTTTAAAGATAGCTTTTTTACTTTACCACCAATACGTTTTCTAGCTAATTTGATGGCGTTGTTGAATGTTAAAATACCCCTTCTATTCACTGTAGATCGTCGAGCACCCATACCTAATTTTCTTTTTCCAGACATAATGCCGGCCACAGTAAGCGCAGCCGCTCTCTTTCCAAAACGAGCGTCCTTAGAACGAAACCTCGTCCACGCCTTGTGTCCTAATATACGATCAGCTTTATGACGTTCACCAAGGTCGTTAGTTTTTGAATATACTATGTCGTGTTCTTTACAAGCTTCATCCAACGGGTTTATTCCTTTGTCTCCACGAGAAAGCCTTTGATGTAAACGGGTGCCAGGTCCACAGTAGTAATACCCTGGTAAATGTAATTCTAACGGTAACTTATTAATGAGAGTGTTGATCACTCCCTTCCCCTTACGAGTTGATTGACGATTCTCCGATTTTCGCAGAGTACGTTTCATAACACATTACTCCTATCACAGGAGAAGAGTGACTGAAAGCTTGCTCCAACATCTTTATATATTTATACCCTTTACCCATATACGCTCTTTCACAACGTGTCCTACATGGAGCAGTTAAAATTGGTGCGTCAGAGACAGAGGTTGTCTATTATAAATCGGGATAATTGTTCACCGACTCCGCAAGTTTTTAAACATAGTGTATTGTTGGGGGCAGGATGCAAACGCGGTATAATAGTAGGCAGTTCCGGATGTGGTAAAACCAACCTAATGATAGGTTTACTAGAACATCCAAACAGATTACGCTTCGAAAACGTATATGTCTATAGTAAATCTCTTTATCAACCGAAATACGCATATCTGCGCGAGCTGTTTCGATCATTACCCATCGGTTATTTTGAATACGATTCTTCTGAAACTATATTACCACCTAAGGATGCAAACCAAAACTCAGTTATTATCTTCGACGATGTAGTTTGCGATAGTCAAAGCACCATACGTGATTATTTCTGCTTCGGTAGACATAAACACATCGATTGTTTTTATTTATGTCAGACATATTCTGCAATACATAAACAACTCGTAAGAGATAATTCAAATCTCATTGTCGTGTTTAAGCAGGATAATACTAACTTAAAACACATATTTAACGATCATGTTAGCGGGGATATGACTTTCGAAGCGTTTAAACACTTGTGTTTACACTGGTGGAAGGAGAAATATGGCTTTTTAGTAATCGACAAAGATTATCTACTTAATGGGGGACGTTATCGAAAAGGTTTCGACTGTTACTTCACCATAAATACCGAAGACACGAACTAAACGTTTTAGTAAACATGGACAAGCGTGTAGCAGAAGACTTGGTTAAAGCACGACGTCATGTTAAACAGAAATACAAAAGTCTCAAGTCTGAAATTGCACGGTCAGAAGTGGAACTACAACGCCGCTATCAACCTATCACTCAACCATTGCGTGAGTTTATAACCGGAGTTAAAACGGAATTATTAACTCCGAAAGAAGAACCCTTAAAAACGGAAGTGTCTTCTCCCATACCTACCTCGACTCCAAAAAAATTTTATAAACGACTTCCACCCGCAAAACGAACAGGTATGCCTCGCGAACCATCACCTATCGCCCAAAGAATGCGCACTACTAGCGTTCCCTCACCTGATATCTCGGTTTTTGAAACAGAAGTCCTGGAAGAATCTGGGATCCCAACATTGGATCAATTGAAAGAACAACTTGCTGCTGTTGGGTTCAGCCCGGAATTCCAAACTTACATAGATGAGACCTTTTCTGGTAGAGCTAAAATGTATATGGAAAATATGTTCAAGGATATTAAGAACGAGTTCGATCATCATTATGGAGTTCGATTCCATCCGGAATCTCACCAGTACCTAATCGGAGACGCCGTACTCACTTTTGACCAGAACGACTTTATTATTAAAAAACCCTCACGCACAATTTTTAAATATACAGGCACTCCTGGTTTTTACGAATTAGTATTTAAAAAAGCACCTATTGGATGCACCCAATCAGACTTGCAGAAGTATAAGGACCTTCTTACACGTACCAATGCTACCAGAAGAGGTTACATTGAGGGTGCACAGCTACACGGAACCGGAAAGAAATATTCAAATATAATTAGACCCCTTCTAACTACTCCTGGGGCAAGATTCCGAAGCGAGTCTACACCTACTACACCGGTCACGCAATCGAAAACTCGCACATTACCAAAACGTGGCGGTGGTAATATGCGCGTTCTCAACTATAATAATAAACACGTGGAATTTATACCTTGGAAAGATCCTAATAAATTAGTGGACAGATTGAGACTCCTTTTAAGTTCAAAATCGGCTGGTCACACCGGTCACACTAATGAAATCATATATATTATCGATGAATTGAGAGCTGCTAAAATTATTGAATAAATCATCACACGCGTATCGATCCGTTTCATAATATTGCTAACGTTAGTGCAATCATGACGCTCAATAAATTCGGTAAACATCTTCGCAAAACCCCTGTCCGAGTGAAACTCGACACTCGTTCGAAAGTGTACCTATTAGACGATATACAAAATGTAAGGTACACAACAATGATGTATATATGGGCGGACTCCGAGCCTGGGTGGACTCCGAGCAAATTAACTGGTGTATACACAAGTCCACCGACATATTACAATTTGGGAGGTAGCAACAGTAAACGGGAATACACAATACCGTTTACAGAAGGGATTGTACACGCAGTTTGCAGCTCACCACTAAGCTTTAGGTTTGTAAACGATAAACGAGTTGGTGCTGCTACCAACTTAATTGGGAAACGATTGAGTAAAGGCGATAAGATTACGGTGAGAAGTACGTCGATAGATCCGTCTGCAACCGGTCCATTTTACTTCGAAGCTGTTATTAGTCATCCATATCACCATATATCCTCATTACCTCAAGACGATGACTCTGGATAAGTTCAGTAAACATCTTCACAAAACTCCTGTCCGAGTTTTGATTCTTTTTAGAAGACGTGTCTAATTTGCACTACGAGACAATGTTGTATATGATGGGAATAAACAACTATGAAAACGGTTATGCACTTTTGAACTCCACCAACTTCGAGTATGTCGTTCCTCTAACAAAAGGTATCATTAAACAAATCAAATACTATCCCACAGATGCGCAAATCTTTATAAACGATACGTTATACCATGCCGAATCACTCATCGGAGTGTCATTGAAGAAAGGGGATAAGTTTAAGGTGAAGAAGCCTGGAGATCAAAGGACATATTTATTTTTGAAGCTGTTATTAGTGTTCCAGAATCTTCAAAATGAGTATCAAACGTCAAATAACTGAAGAATTGCATACACCTGCTCGTAAACGATTTCGAAGAAGACGCGTAATCGTAAAAGGCTTAAATAATTTGTACATGGCGGACCTTGTGGAAATGATTGAGAAAAGGCGATAAGATTAAGGCGCTAAGTACGGCGGTAGATCCGTCTGCAACCGGCCCATTTTACTTCGAAGCTGTTATTAGTCATCCATATCACCATATATCATCATTACCTCAAGATGATGACTCTGGATAAGTTACACCCAATCAGACTTGCAGAAGTATAAGGACCTTCTTACACGTACCAATGCTACCAGAAGAGGTTACATTGAGGGTGCACAGCTACACGGAACCGGAAAGAAATATTCAACTATAATTAGACCCCTTCTAACTACTCCTGGAGCAAGATTTCGAAGCGAATTAACACCTACTACACCGGTCACGCGATCGAAAACTCGCACATTACCAAAACGTGGCGGTGGTGATATGCGCGTTCTCAACTATAATAATAAACAGGTGAGATTTATACCTTGGAAAGATCCTAATAAATTAGTGGACAGATTGAGACTCCTTTTAAGTTCAAAATCGGCTGGTCACACCGGTCACACTAATGAAATCATATATATTATCGATGAATTGAGAGCTGCTAAAATTATCGAATAAATCATCACACGCGTATCGAATCGTTTCATAATATTGCTAACGTTAGTGCACTCATGACGCTCGATAAATTCGGTAAACATCTTCACAAAACCCCTGTCCGAGTGAAACTCGACACTCGTTCGAAAGTAGTAGGTATGGCGTGACTTGAGTCCACTCCCACCCTTCCTACTTTTAGCCACGCCCCTTTCCCCTTCTCCCTTCTGTTAGCTCCTCCCCTTCGCTCTGATTGGTCGACGCCATCTTGGATGACACGCCTACTTCTCTCTGATTGGTCGACGCCATCTTGGATGACACGCCTACTGCTCTCTGATTGGTCAATTAAGTCACCCTTACTGCTCTCTCATTGGTCAATTAAGTCACCCTTACTGCTCTCTGATTGGTCAATTACACCACCCCTATAGCTCTCTGATTGGTCAATTAAAATAAGAGAGTTGTCCGGATTATTGATTGAGTTGATCGGCTTCGCCCCTATAGCTCTCTGATTGGTCAATTAAAAATAAAGGCGTTGTCCTGATTATTGATTGAGTTGATTGTCCAATAGAAACCTCTAGAAGGTATTAATTAAACATAATAATAATTGAAGGGTTGTGCGCGCGCGTTACCCTGAGTATTGATTTGTAGATTAGCCCAATAGGAAGCAGGGATTCACAATATTGATTTTCCCTAACTGTTGTCACGTCCCTACGATTACGGAAATCTGTATTACCGACAACGTACTGAACTACCGACAGACGGAGCCATTTGTAAAAGGAATCGATATTACAGAAAACGTATTCATGCCAATTGTAAAAAGGATAGTTACGTACTTTATGCATGTTTTCAACTATTATAATAATAATAATAAGAGTATATTCAAAAGCATGAAAAAATTCTTGTTTGAAATTACCGAAATACCAGTTGAAAGGGTTAACATATGGAAAGATCACTAGTACTAACTAACTATAAACGAGATATATTTTAAATGTAAATACAAAGTGTAAAGATATTGATTAGTTATAATAAAGGGTGTGAAATGAACCGTAACAAGGGGTAAATGCATAGGTTATATTATGATGTATCCGTGATTGAAACGTCAATTACTTACGTAATAATACATAGCTACCATTGTTTTTATTATTATTAATAATAATTCATTTTTATTAACAATTATGTTATTGCTTTCTCTTGTCGGGTGTCACTGTACATGCTTATAGGTATACGATATTTATTTATCTTTATGTTTTGAAGGCGAATGAGCATATTTACCATAAAAACGTATGCAAAATACTTAGAAATGTATTATCCTAGATATCAAGTCTTTCAAATCCTTAGGTGTTTATATTGTATTAGATTATTATTACTAAATGTAAAGAAAACAAGTAGCAAAACTATGAAGAGATGTAAAACGTCACCAAAATTGCAAAAATAAACGCAATCGAATTTTACAAATTGGGTTCGATTGCTAATGACTTAAGCTACATATATGCACATTTTATATAAATAATAAAGTAGACGCTAATGTCAGTAAAATAGAAATTCTAGAATCAGTGTTGTTAAACTTAACCTGTAAAAATAGAAAGCCACACTTTTGGCATTACAGCATATTATAGTCCCCATATAATAACTTAGATACATATCAGGGCCGGTAACAATGGAACATTTATTTACCCCTCTCTCTCTCTCTCTCTCTCTCTCTCTCTCTCTCTCTCGCTCTCTCCTTCTCACTCTCTCCTTATCATCTATTAGAGAGGACGCATTAAAGAACCTTCTCTCCCTCTCTCACTCTCACGCTCTCTCCCTTCATCCTAATGCTAGTAAATGAAACAGCATTGGATAGAGGTAACCGTTAGGTCTACTGTTCTGGGATTGGTTCGGACGATAATTATTCAAAAAGCGTAAAAGCATACGATGTTTACTAAATTAAATGCGGGCTGATTACGAGAAGTCTCAGTACCGTCTACGATTATGTCCGAGAACATCCGACGAACTGTATAAATCTCATGACGTATTGAAATATGTACATCATTGCGCTATGAAGATCTCAGCTATAAATACTGTGTATTCTGTTCATGCGTGACAGTTATTTGTCATACGTCATCATGAACACAATAGATCTCTTCGGTAGAGCTATGATGAGTATGACAGATGAAGCAATGGCTGCAACAAAACGTGGACCGAGAGGTTATGGTTTCAAATTAACACCAGAGGGTAATTTCGATGTTGAGAACCGTCGTATAACTAATGTAGGCGCTCCTATCAACGATAACGATCTTGTCACGAAGCGTTCTGTACTAATGTTATCAGATAACGATGAAGGTGTAATTGATGTTAAGAAAAGAAGGTTAGTACACGTTAAAGAACCGCTTGACAACCACGATGTTTGTACGAAAAAGTATACCGACGAGCTGGTGGACGATGTTGAAAGAAAATTACTCTCTAATTGTTTGAGACGACGACGAGAGGATAAAGGACAGGGGTCGTACTATGATGCTAAAGATGGAAGAATTTGTAATATAGGGGAGCCTCTAGAGGATAAAGATGTAATTTCTAGGCAGTATTTTAACAATCGGGCTATGCATACAAACGATCAAATGCAGTTTAATGCAGATGGTAAACGTATTGTTTCAGTAAGTTACCCTATAGATGGCACGGATGTCACTTCTAAAGCTTATGTAGATGCTCAATTCGACTCTGCTGTACAAACCTTCATTACAATGACTACCGACACTCAGAACACTATTAAAGATCTAAAGCAAAAGGTAACAAAGGTTGACATTGAAACTAGCAAACTTAACAGTTTGCTAACAACGTTGGAAAAAGAAACAAAGAGAAATCACCTAATAGCGAATGATGAGATGGAAACTAATCATTCGAGTGTGCTGACAAAGATAGAAGAAACGAATAATACCCTAGATAGTAATTATAAAAAATTATTAGATAAAGTACAAGTGCTCGAGGATACTCAAAAAGTTATGCGATCATCGTTTGATGCCCTAATAGCCGAATCTGCAACACGTACGAACTCTTACAACATAAAGAGAGTGTACAATACCGACTAATAACGGAATTTACTACTACTATCGGTTGACCTAATCATATTGACACCATTTTTTATTCTAGTTTTAAGTGTATTATATCAAATGCCTGATTAGAGCAGATAGGAAACGTGGTGAGCCTTACGGGAATGCTGCGCAAATGCTTAGTTTGCTTATATCTACGCTAATCAGTTATTTTTTTCTATCTTAGCCTAAATTTATCGTTGAAGAAATAAAAATGTATTTAAACAAAGTTTTTAGTTTTACTAATGTCAATAACTCTCCAAACATAGCGATTTGTAGCAACAGCAGCAGCAGCAACACATCGATATGGTAAAGAAAGTAAGTTTCGCCGACGCAAGCATAAATAATATACATCATATGATAGTATGGGAGTATGCATACAGACAGGCAAGAAAGGGAAACTGGCAAACATTAGCTCTGGACAGATACCGTTTTCAAACAAGAATACATAATGTTGAAAAGCATCTGTGTGAAATTCTACAAGCTGATCATAGAGACTTTATCTATACGCAGAGATTTCAGAACACAGATTAGTCCGGCTGCAGTGGTGACCGAGTATAAATACAGGTACAAGCAGTCTCTTCTCTCAGTACCAGATGTTAGTTCACGAAGGTAACGGCTTTGTTAACAAGCTCATAGACAAGCTGCCTATTGAACTACATCTTCCTTCATATCAGTACTGTGGACCTGGTACTAAATTATCTAAAAGATTACAACGTGGCGATAAAGGTATAAATCCTTTGGACCAGGCGTGTATGCAGCACGACATCTCGTACGCTCAAAGCTCCGATTTGAACAGTAGACACCAGGCAGATCGTGTATTAGAAGAAGCCGCTTGGAAGCGTGTTAAGGCTAAAGACTCTAAATTAGGGGAAAAAGCATCAGCTCTGTTTGTAACCGGTATAATGAAGGCTAAAAGAAAGTTGGGAATGGGCGTAAAGACAAACAAACTGTCGGCGAAAAAGGGTCTCGCTAAAAAGATGATGAAGAAAACTGTCACTTTCAAAGGTGGCGTTTTAAAGAAGCTTGTTGGTGTAGTGAATCGTGCAAGCAAGAGACTCACGGGTAAAGATTTAATACATCATGCCCTGAGCGCTGCCAGAAGAATCATTCAAAACGTAGGCGGTCGAAAAAACGTTAAAGTACCCCGAATAATTCCAGTGCCTACAGCTACAGGGGGTATTTTACCACTCATACCAATTTTTGCTGGCCTCTCGGCTCTCGGTGCAATTATAGGAGGCGCCTCAGGGGTAGCAAAAGCTGTTAACACTGCTAATAGTAATAAGAGACAGCTAGAAGAAACTACACGGCATAATAAAAGTATGGAAGCTATCGCTTTAGGCGGTAAGAACGGGAACGCCCTTTACCTGAAGCCGTATAGAGCTGGCGGAGCTGCATTGTACTTAAAACCATATGTCAGGCGGTCAAAAAACTGAATAACTTGCCTCGGAGACCACTTACAGACCTAGATATAATAAAACATGCTAAAGACATTCCCTATTTTAGAGGTGTCTATATGAGAACAAGTCTACCTGCAACGAAACCTTTGCAATTCGAAAGAGCTATTGTTAATCTTGACTACGCTGGAGGACCGGGTACTCATTGGGTTGCCTATAGAAAGGATCGAAACGTGGTTTTGTACTATGACCCCTTCGGTGACCTGAGACCACCATCTGAACTTGTGAAATATTTAGGGCCTCGCTGCGCCGTATACTACAACGTAGCCCAAGAACAAAAGTTCAATACATACAACTGCGGACATCTGTGTCTACGATTTTTGTATAAAAGAGAGGTGAAAGTGTAAATCGGTTAAGTATGGCTAGGACCATCACGGTGTACGGTACAGGAAACAGGCTTTCTACGGATCGTATTTATCCACCTATAACACTAGATCACGTGCGTTACGAATACTCACTAGGTTTAGTCGGCTTATATACAAGTCACACGATACGGAATATATACCCAGGCAAAAATAAATTTTATTACGGAGAAAAGGCTATAACTATTGAACCGGGTAGCTACGAGTTGTCTGAAATCGTTAACTATATAAAGAATCAAATTAGTGGCGATCCCGAAGAGGGAGATCTACTACTACAAATCAAAGCTAACACTAATACGGGAAAGTGTGAGATTGAATCAGCTACCGAGTTGATTGATTTTACCAAACCCGATAACATAGGATCACTACTAGGATTTAAGAAGCGCGTGCTAGAACCCGGTAGTAGACACGTATCAGATCGAGTTGTCGATATACTTTCAACTCCAAACATCTTTGTAGACACGAATATTACAGGCGGCTCATATAGAAACAATCAAGCAGGTCATACAATCTTCGAATTTGGTGTTTGCGTACCACCCGGTTATCTGATTGAAAAGGAGCCATCGCATGTGATTTACTTTCCCATCACTGTCACCGAGATCGACAACATTACCATTAGACTGGTAGACGCGAGAGGAGAGTTGATAAATTTGTCTGAAGACACTTTCACGAGCATCAGGCTAGAACTTAAACGTGAAAAATGGGAATAAACTTTAGCTATAAAAACATCAGCATATGTCCATCAAAGGTCATTCACCGTCGAACGTCAGCACGTGCAGACCTTCGATTAAAACTAACTAAAGCTCGTCGCCTTTTTCTTGAATCTTTAGGCTTTAAAGTACGATAACAGCAGCATGTCAAAACGAAGTAAAATGCATATTAACACCGACACCTTTACCATTGATAAATTAAACATATTTGGGAAGCCTCGCGTCGATACAGATATAATAAAAGAGGATTTTTATACCTATCTGCCGTTTACGCTAAATGCCAATCATTCCGACACCATTAGAATCAGCATACAAAATTCCGATAACGTTTTAGCTTTGTATGACAGCTATGTACTTGTTAAAGGTAGCATAACGCGTGCAGAAAACAAGCAATTCCTTCTGGTAAACAATTTTGCCCACTTTCTGTTTGATGAAATTCAACTAATATTAGGCACAAACCAGCTCATAGATGTCTGTAAACAGCCCGGCATTACAAGCACTATAAAAGGTCTCGTTTCACATGGCGCCGAGGATAGAGCTTTAACCAGCTCAGCATGGAACTTAGGGATTACTAGCGATAATGATTTGTTACATAACCAGGGTAATAACGTCTTTCATTTCACGTGTAGAATACCATTAAAAGATATCTTTGGATTTGCAGACGATTATAAAAAAATAATACCTCATATGAGTTGTCAGCTAGTTTTAATTCGCTCCAAGAACGATTTTAATTGCTATAAAAGCGACGAAGGTGATGCAGGTACCGACGTAGATATCAAGATTGATAAGCTCTCGTGGGAGGTTCCACATATACTGTTATCAGATGAAAGCAAAGTGAACCTGGTGGAGAGTTTAAGAGATAATTCTTCTATTATCGCTCCGTTTAGACGTTGGGAATTACACGAGTTACCCTCGTTGGGAACTACTAAAAACCAGGTTTGGCGCGTAAAGAACTCCAATGATCTAGAGAAACCGCGCTGGGTCTTTGTAGTTTTACAAGACGAGCGCCAGCTGGGTATAAGAACGGGTAACCCGACTACATTTACTCATTCGAACTTGGTCGACGTTAAGTTGTATTTAAATTCGCAAGTGTTCCCGCATCAGCGTTTAAATCTCGATTTCGACCGTAAGGACTACATTCCTGCGTATCTGAATTATACTCGTTTTCGCGAGAACTACTATGACGGTATAGGTAGAGGTGCGGCTGAGAGCTGTTTACTCAGCTACAAATCGTTTGAAACGTATCCCATTTTTGTTATTGACTGTTCAAGACAGTTAGAGAGTTTTAAGGATTCCACTGTCGATATTAGACTAGAGCTCGAGTCTTCAGCCGCATTTACGAACACAACTAAGGCGTATTGTTTGATCCTTCACGACGCATTAATCGAGTATAATCCGTTTAACGAGACCGTGACTAGACACGTACGCATACCGTAATGATGAAGGTTGTTAAACAAAATAAGTCACTAAACATATGTAACCTAGACGACTGCGATGATACATCTTTACGACGACGATCAGGCGAGGATGTTAGGAAACATGGCGACCTGTTACCTGTATCATGTAGAGCAATATTGAGCGGTCCATCTTGCTGCGGTAAAACTAATGCTATGTTAGGTTTACTTATTAGCGAAAACGGATTAAAATTTGAAAATATCTACCTATACGCCAAGTCTTTATTTCAGCCTAAATATGAATTCTTAAGACGTGTTATGAAACCGCTTACAGGTATGGGATATCATGAATTTAGCGAAAACGATGACGTAATCAACCCCGGTGATGTTAAACCTAATTCTGTGTTCATTTTTGATGATATAATTTGCAGCAAGCAGGAAAAGATTAGAGAATATTTTAGCATGGGTAGGCATAACGGCGTCGACTGTTTTTATCTAGGTCAAACGTACGCCAAGATACCGAAACATCTGATTAGGGACAATGCAAACCTAATTATTCTCTTTAGACAAGACGAGTTGAACTTAAAACACGTGTTTAGCGATCATGTTGTCGGAGACGGTATTAGCTATGATCAGTTTAAAAACATTTGCTTTCTGTGTTGGAAGGAGCCGCATGATTTCCTGGTAATTAATAAAGACTGCTCTCTAGACAGGGGCAGATATCGGAAGGGTTTTGATTCATATATAAGTTTATAATTAGAGTCGAGTCGTTTAGTAGTCTCTGCATCGCCGACATGTCCAACACGTATGATCTGAGTTTAAAGCGTAAAATAATACACGCTCGTAACGCTATACGTAAGAAATTTGCATACTTTCGTCGTGATAGAGCAGAAGCAGAACGTATGTATCGCGTCACGCACAATCCAGTTATATCGCCGTTGGAAACCATTGCTAAATCAGTAAACATCTCTAACGTACCTCTATTGAAAGTCAAAACACAACCATCTGCTGCTGCTACTACTACTACTGCTAGTTACACTCCCCTGTTGAAAGTTAAAAAACAATCTGCTGCATCAGCATCATCATCATCATCATCATCGGAAGCAGATGAAGAAGAAGAAGAAGAAGAAGAATCTAATAAAACTCACGATGTCTCTACTCGTTACGGTATGTTAATAGCTAACGCTGTCGGAAACAAAAATATCGATAGAACTAGATTCGGTATTAGATATAAAATTGATCGAGACGCTTGGACATTTGCATCTTCCCCTGTGACTATGCGTGATACAAACATCATAATTAAAAACAACGTTTTCGAAGCAACACCCGGTCTGTTTGACTTACTCACGTTTAGAGAATTAGAGTCTATACCATCGCAAGCTGATATCAATAATTATATGCAGATAATAGCCCTTACTAACGCGCATAAGAAATCCTATAGACCACATGGTAAACTAACAGCTGTTAAACATTGGAAGTATGATTATATAATTAAGCCCAACTTATCCAGAATCAAAGGTTTAGGTATTAGACTATCATCATCATCGTCGTCTAATTTTAAAAAATTAAGCGATTGCAAAGTCGAATACGTCTACTGGAATAAGGCTAACGAGCTAGTCGACAGGCTTCGTTTGTTATATGCTGTAAAGAGTGCCGGCAACAGTAGCCCGCAGAATGAAAACGAAATAATATCAATTATAAGTGAACTTAAGGAGGAAGGCATCATAGAATAAAATATTTCGAGTATATAATGATATATTGCTTTTAACATTATTCAGTATTCATCAAACACGGCAGCCGCTAATATAATTATTTGAGACGTTGCTCTCTCAGCGTCGTTGAGATTAATTGTATTACTCTATGATGATGATGAGTGCTAAACAAACCGTTGTTGATGAAATACATAGGGCTGCTAGAAAAAACTTTCAAAGACGTCGCACTATAATAAAAAATTTCCAGGATTTGTTCCAGGCTGACTTAGCCGAGTTTATTCCCTATGCTAAAGTAAATAAGGGGTATCGTTACATACTGCTGATGATAAACTGTTATTCGAAATATCTGTATGCACGACCGTTGAAAACTAAATCCGGAGAAGAGGTGACAAAGCAGGTCCGCAGCATCTTCAAGAGTGCTAATGCAGTCATACCTAAGAATCTTCAGACGGATCTCGGGAAAGAGTTTTACAATAAACATTTTAAACGATTAATGAAAGAACACAGTATAAATCATTACTCTACATATTCCGTAATTAAGGCTTCAATAGTTGAACGCGTTATCCGTACAATTAAGCAAAAACTGTATAAAGAGTTTAGCTACCGTGGATCATTTAAATGGATAGATATATTACAGAGGGTAGTTGACAGCTATAACAACACCAGACATAGAACGATAGGCCGAGCTCCCGCTACTGTTACACCTACGACCCAACTAGCCGTTTATGACACTAATGTAAAATCTGATGTCGCGGCAGGAAGTAAACGTAAACTAGACTTGAATGACCTCGTACGTATTAGTAAGTTCAAAGGGGCCTTTTCTAAGGGATACACGCCCAACTGGTCAACTGAATTATTCAAAATAGTTAAAGTTCAATTTACAAAACCTGTCACATATCTGCTGGAAGATCTTCATGGGGTTGCTGTTCGAGGAGCTTTCTACGAGTTCGAGTTGCAGAAAACCAAACAGCCAGACGTTTACTTAGTTGAAAAAGTACTTAAACACCGCAGCAATGGTGACATTTACGTCAAATGGCTTGGTTTAAACGAAAAGTCCTGGATAATGGCTGAAGATGTTCTCACATAACATCTAAGTTCATTTATAAATGATATACTCTCATATAGTTTCATGCATATGTAAGTTATATTTAGTAAAAGGATTATACTTCTATATTACTAAGTTAAAGTTAATCTAAGTAATTTAGACAATGGTATACTCATATAGTTTAATGTGTATGTGTCTCTGTGTGTGTAGTTTATTTTAAGTAAAAGAAAAACTGTTAGCATATAAGTTGATTTAAGTTAGTTTATAAAATGATATACTCATATAATCTCATGCATATGTAATTTATATTAAGTAAAAGTATGAAATAAAACCAATAAAAAATTATTTATCGAGTTTTATTATTATTATTATTATTATTATCATTATTATTATTATTAGGTCATAAAACATGTGAGGAGAAAAAATAATTCAGATAAGTATTAATATTGTCTTACATCTTTATTTAGTATTGCTATTGCTGTTGATATGTAAATCGAGGTTTTGCTACCGCTATGAATATTAATTGCTTGCTTTCATCGAATCGATAATATTCATTGCTACTTCTACTACTACTGATTCCTTCTACAATTGGCACAAATACGCCTTCTGTTAACAGTATAGTACGTAATCGGTAATACAGATTCCTTTTACAAAGGACGCATAGTAGGGGTGTTACAAGTAGGGAAAATCAATATTTTGGACCCCTCAGTGCTTCCATCCAATTATTATTATGTTTAATCAATACCGGCTAGTAGGTTTCTATTGGACGATCAACTCAATCAATAACCCGGACAACTCCCTTATTTTTAATTGACCAATCAGAGAGCAGCAGCGAATAATCAATATCTGCTGGTTCCGTACCACCTAACGAGACAAAAAGTCACTAGATTAGAGAGTGATCCAAACACAGGTTATGACATGTTATCACTTCTTTATTCGTTTAGAGCTGACAGAATTATAAGGAACGAACGAACGAACGAACGAATGATTCATCCGTCTAAAACACTCATAGTATTATTATTCCACTACCCCTACGAATATTAATTGCTTGCTTTTTCATCGAATCAATAATATCAATTACTATTACTATTACTTCCTTCCTTTAACACTCTATAAAACACTATTTTTCATTTAATTTGACGTTATACATATCTACCCTAACTCCCCCTTTCATTCGAAAAATCAATATCCAGACAAATCGTACTCTTGTAGTAATTTAATCAACACCCCAATCACGGTTCATTTCACATCCTTTTATTCATTTGCAAAAATCAATATCTCAATTTCAAACAAGAATATTTCATGCTTTGAATATACGCTTATTATTATTATTATAGTTGCAAAGATGCATAAAGTAATAAGTAAATACTACTATAATATAGATGATAAAATATATTTTCATTTTAGCTCGAATGTTTTGATCTAACTGCGTTAATAAGTTAACATAGATTTTATCTTTCATTGAGTGGATGATGATGACGATGGTGACCACGTTTTTTCGATAGAGGGTTTGTTGTTTATATGTAAATCGAGGTTTTTCTACCTCTATGAATATTAATTGCTTGCTTTTCATCTAATCAATAATATCCATTACTATCGCTACTACTGATTCCTTTTACAATTAGCACAAATACGCCCTCTGTTAACAGTGCAGCAGTACGTAATCGGTAATATAGATTCCTTTTACAAAGGACGCAATCTATCAGCAGTAAGTACGTTATCGGTAATACAGTATTCCGTAATCGTAGGGACGTGACAGCAGCTAGGAAAAAATGACGACCGTCCAATCACAAAGCCGTAGGCGAAAATCAATATTGTGGACCCCTCAGTGCTTCCTATTCAATTATTATTTTTAATCAATATCTGCTAAAAGGTTTCTATTGGACGATCAACTCAATCAATAATCAGGACAACGCCCTTATTTTTAATTGACCAATCAGAGAGCTATAGGGGCGATGCCGATCAACTCAATCAATAATCCGGACAACGCACTTATTTTTAATTGACCAATTAGAGAGCTATAGGGGGTGATTTAATTGACCAATCAGAGAGCAGTAGGGGTGACTTAATTGACCATAGGGGAGACTTAATTGACCCCCTTGAGAGCACAGTGGGTGGGATTTCGTTGACCAATCAGAGAGCAGTAGGCGTGTCATCCAAGATGGCGTCGACCAATCAGAGAGAAGTAGGCGTGTCATCCAAGATGGCGTCGACCAATCAGAGCGAAGGGGAGGAGCTAACAGAAGGGAGAAGGGGAAAGGGGCGTGGCTAAAAGTAGGAAGGGTGGGAGTGGACTCAAGTCACGCCATACCTACTGAAAGTGTACCTATTAGACGATATACAAAATGTAAGGTATACAACAATGATGTATATATGGGCGGACTCCGAGCCTGGGTGGACTCCGAGCAAATTAACTGGTGTATACACAAGTCCACCGAAATATTACAATTTGAGAGGTAGCAACAGTAAACGGGAATACACAATACCGTTTACAGAAGGGATTGTACAAGCAGTTTGCAGCTCACCACTAAGCTTTATGTTTGTAAACGATAAACGAGTTGGTGCTGCTACCAACTTACAATTGGGAAACGATTGAGATAGGCGATAAGATTACGGTGAGAAGTACGTCGATAGATCCGTCGGCAACCGGTCCATTTTACTTCGAAGCTGTTATTAGTCATCCATATCACCATATATCCTCATTACCTCAAGACGATGACTCTGAATAAGTTCGGTAAACATCTTCACAAAACTCCTGTCCGAGTTAAACTCGACGCTCGTGCAAAAGTATTCCTCTTAGAAGATATACAAAATGTAAGGTACACAACAACGATGTATATGTGGGCGGACCCCGAACCTGCGTCGAACGATCCTACTATTTCAGACCTATCGGACTATTACAATTTGAAAGGTAGCAACAGTCAACGGGAATACACAATACCGTTTACAGAAGGGATTGTACAAGAAGTTCGCAGCTCACCACCATGCTATATCTAAACGGTGAGCTAGTTGGTTCTGCTGTCCACTTAAGTGGGAGACATTTGAGAAAAGGCGATACGATTAAGGCGAAAGGTTTGCTATATCCGTCTACAACCGTCCTATTTTACATCGAAGCTGTTATTAGTCAGCCATATGATCATATATCATCATTACCTCACGACGATGACTCTGGATAAGTTCGGCAAACATCTTCACAAAACTCCTGACCGAGTTAAACTCGACGCTCGTGCAAAAGTATTCTTTTTAGAAGACGTGTCTAATTTGCACTACGAGACAATGTTGTATATGATGGGAATATACAACCATGAAAACGGTTATACACTTTTGAACTCCACCAACTTCGAGTATGTCGTTCTTCTAACAAAAGGTAGCATTAAACAAATCAAATACTATCCCACAGATGCGCAAATCTTTTTAAACGATACGTTATACGATGCCGAATCACTCATCGGAGTGTCATTGAAGAAAGGGGATAAGTTTAAGGCGTAGAAGCCTGGATCAAAGGACATATTTATTTTTGAAGCTATTATTATGTTCCAGCATTTTCTAAATGAGTATAAAACGTCAAATAATTGAAGAATTGCATAAACCTGCTCGTAAACGATTTCGAAGAAGACGCATAATCGTAAAAGGCTTGAATGATTTGTACATGGCGAATCTTGTGGAAATGATTCCCTATGCTAAAATAAATAAAGGTTTTCGATATATTTTAGTATTGTTGAATATGTTTAGCAAGCGTGTTTGGGCGTGTCCACCTAAACGAAAAACCGGTGAAGACGTCACGAAAGCAATGAAAAAATTATTAACATCAACAGGAGGTACTCCGGACAATTTACAAACGGATATGGGGAAGGAATTTTACAACCAGCATTTTCGTAAGCTAATGCAAACTTTCAACATTAATCATTACAGCACGTTCTCTAGTATGAAAGCAAGCCCCGTGGAACGTGTAAATCGAACCCTCAAAAATAAGATGTGGAAAGAATTTTCAATGCAAGGGTCATATAAGTGGTTAAAGTTATTACCTCAAGTAGTTGCGAAGTATAACTCAACAGTACATGGAACCACTGGGTTTAAACCTATTGATGTTAGTCGGAAAAACGCTAAGAAAATTTTACAGACAGTCTTTAAATTTCCAAAGACCATAGATCCGCGAAGTCCTAAATTTAAAGTTGGTGATCACGTGCGAATCAGTAAGCACCTGGAAGCTTTCGCAAAAGGCTACACTCCAAGCTGGAGTACAGAAATTTTTAAGATTAAAAAGGTTCGACTAACAAACCCTACAACGTATACTTTGGAAGACGTTAAAGGTGAAGAAATTCGCGGCGGATTCTACACGGAGGAATTACAGATAGCTAAACATCCAGATATATTTTTAGTGGAACAGATCTTAAAAAAAAGTCGGGATCGCGTTCTGGTCAAGTGGTTGGGCTTTGATAACACCCATAACTCGTATATAGCAGCACGTAATATAGTAAATTAAGTAGTATAGATGCATTACTTTACCTGTGCAAGAACATGCTTCAATTATTCTAAATATCCTTGTATGTTTTATGTTTATTTTTATAATAAGTTATATAATATACGTTTTTTTCTCAATATGTTATTTTATTTATAGTATATAAGATACAAAAACCAGCTTATAATATGCATTACAATCAAACCTTACTAAAGCGATCAATATAAATTCTATTTCTATGTTCTATATCTAGAATTCTATTTAACACTACACCACATTTCTCGATAGGTCTTTGAAACCGACACCGATCTACAACACTTTCCATCCACAATGATATTCGTGCTTGTCTGTAGGCGTAATTCCACGTAAATAAATAATGTATTTTATTATTCTCCTCCTTGATCGTAACGCGTTTCTTTTGGTTGTTCATTTTTGTTGTCTACAAACTCTTCTATTGTAGACGTAAATGAATCCAAACCTTCCTTATTTAATTTATCCAACAAGCAATCTATACAGATATTTCCTTCTAAATACGATTCACACAAGTCTACCCCTTTTTGAAACTTTAGAACTCTTTCTTTACACTCTTCATCGGTATAATATTTGCCCAATCCATAGACTGCTTCGTGATCGGCATCAAAGCCTAAATCGCGTAACTCTTCCTGCACTCTCTGTACTGCACTTTTAAGATCAATAGCCTTAGGCCATGATTGTGAACTATAACACATCCACATCTTTATACAAGAACGTTTTGCAAGTCGATGTCACACTGAATTCTTTCCGGGTACAATGCCACCAGTTCCAAAGCACACACAACGTTCTCGGACGGTGGTAAAGCAGATAACACTTGTTTAACGTTTTCGGTGGAATCCCCGCTTAATACACTCGATCCTTTTAATAAAGCTTGATAAAATTGAACAAAATCTTGCTCTACAAGGATTTTCAAACGGATTTCTAGCAGAGGAAGTAATTCTAGAAGCTGAATGACGCTTTCAAATCCCAACCACACTTCCGATCCATCAATACGTTCGCGAAATCTCAAAACATTCTTTCCTTCGATATTTTGTACGATAATAGTCTTACACGTTGATACAGTTACTGGATTGGTCGGTATTTCACTGCTGTACAACAAACTTTTTATAAGCGATTGTTGTTGAACTACATCAAGCCATTCCTCGAGCGTAAAAATAACTAAACCAGTCCTGATTCCGAAGATTCTCACTCGTGGTAAAAGATCTATGGGACACAATCCAATAGTTACCGCTTTACATTTAGATTTATTCAAATAGTAAAGTCGCCCTTCTAATAAAGGTAGGATCTGTGAAAATTTTGCTTTGCTGTCCGGTGATGACGATGAACTTGAAGATGCATTTGATACTCGTCCACTCGCAACGTTCTTGACGACTTCAAACGCTTTAACCAAATTTTCCATTTTATAGAGATAGTAATATAATTTACAATGCACTTACTTATGTAAATAGTCACGCACTTCTTGAATGCTTACTGATAGATTAAGCTCACTTAATGTTGCAATTGGTAAGATCCTATTTTTATATGGATCAATTCATGGTGGGGAGAATTAAAGGGGGGGGTTTAAACGTAGTGGCGGAAGTCTATCAAGAGTTCTTTTAGTCTACTTCATGCTGCGAACATGGGTGCTTTACCTATAAAACTCTTAATAGTGCTAACCGCCGTTTATGATGGTGTTATGTACATCGCACGACCGTCGGAGTCCATTTCCGGGTCAATAGTGTTCTCCCAAGATCCAACGCGTTACAACTTAAAAAGTGATATTCTGCATGGACTAAACGTTTACAGTGTTTCATTAAGTAATGTTACACGTGTACCTTCATCATTCAAAGTGAAATTTCATTATCCGTCACATGACATGCCTGATTCACCAACGCCTGTTAGCTGTATAGTTGTCGTCTCAGTGGCGATCTTTGTAATGGTTATATTTGCCATATTTTTGATTGTTTACGTGGTTATTTATTTGCTTAACCTTAAAGTTTAATAATGTGCATAATACAACATATTGTATTATACTTTGTATTTGTACTGCAACCGTTTTTTAATAAAACCAATTGTTAATAAAAGTCTTTTATTTTTTGTTATAACATTGTATACAATCTAAACATTTATAATAAACCTTTTTGTAATTTGTCAGTAATTTATCAGATTTTTTTTACAGGCTCACGTTTAATATAGTTAAGTACATAACAGTTATTCGGATTACAGTCCGCAGGAATATACGTCTCCGAAACTTTAAAATCACTATTATGCACCTCAGATATATGTGGGTTACGTTCTTTTGAATATCTAGTGAAGTTGAGAGTCCTTTCCTTGTGAAATTCTTCTTCAGTCATCCACTTAAACGGTCTATGTTCACTATTATGCAACCATGATCTATTAAACCAAATGTTGTTTTCTATATTATCCATCCACACATCAGAAATTTCGCTATCCCACGTGCGGCATACACATTTGAAAAGTACGAACGGACAAGTGTCCCCCAAAAGATATATTTCGTGAATATGTTCTCTGCCCGATTTCGTGCATTCTATTCTTTGTGAATTTATTGGATTACCATCTTCATTTAAGTATAAAATTTCTATATATGAACATACAGTGTGACCTATATCTTCAATGCTTCTTAATTCTACAATATTGGGCAATTTATATGATTCAATTAACAACCCGGTATTGTGAGTTTTAAAACGAGAAAACTTAATTGCGCCAGTCTTTCGTTCAATCGACCATTGATGTTCCCAACACATTTTATACTAGATAAATAACTAGTGGACACAGATATTGAAGTTATGTAGAGTTTGGGAATAAGAATGGCAAGTAGAGAGGGGCGTGGTTGTAACTGTCTAGAGGTAGCTTACCAAGCGGCGGGGGGGGCCTTGAAAACAAGTGAGGCAAGTAAAGAGAGGGAAAGCAGAGGAAGACGTGGCTTATAAAGGGAGGGGTCTGGAGAGGGGGAAGTGGCTTCTAAATGGGAGGGGCTTAAAAAGTGAAAGGAGGTCAAATGAGAGTTCAAGGTTGTGTGGCTCCACTAAGCCCATTTGTTATCTACTATGCATCACGAATACACACACCCATTGTTGAGGTGGCGGAATTTCCCAATTAAAAAAATCTCGTCGTCCCAAGTGGGACTCGAACCCACGACCCTTGGAACACGAGTGATGCACTGACACTACTCGTTCACCGCTGGCCCCAGTAGTATTATTAAATTGAAGAATAGTAAACATAATGTAATAATAGAAGACCTAACAGTACACTCCTGAAACTAAGATGCTAATCCAACCATATTGTTTAAATTTTAATTGTCTCTGTCAAATTTTAATGTGTTTTTAAAATCTTGAAACGTTAATTGATTAATTAGTCGCCTTGAGAAAGCCACAATAAAGAAGACGAAACGTCGACGGATGAATTCTACCATCGTGTATTAAATTCAAGCCTTATCTATCAAAAGACAACGAAGTTAAACAGTTTTATTTGTGTTACACATAGTAAGTATATACAAGATTGGTAAAGCTTCGTTTTGGGATTGGGTTTTCATGTGTGAGCAAACGAAATCTAGCGAATACTAATTCATTTGAGAAAGATATATAATGCCATGCTTGCCAAGCTTTATAATATAGTAAGGTTAGCACTAACCTTACAAAAAAGTTACTTAGATAAGCAATTTTAAATATAATTGGCGTTTGTCATTTTGACACAATAACCTGTGTTTGAAATTTTTTAAAGTCAACAATACTTGCACGTTTAGTAACTAAAGATCAAGATCTGATAACGCTACACTCGAGTTTTTTTTTGTAATTTGTATTTTCTTGACATACATTTTTAAACACGGTTAATAAGAATATCAGTCTTACTACCTTGACAATCAAGCGGTATTATGTTAATATTTTTGCATTCAAGTATGTCAAATTATACCAACAAATTATTTTGAAATGTCCTATTTTGTATTTTCGCTGCATAGCAATTGACTGTTCAATTATGTATTTAATATTTTAAATAGTTTTGTAAAAAGAGTTTTGTACTATTCTTCAGTAAGTAAATTAAATTTTCAGTTATGTCAAAACGACGAACTGTTTCTCAATAACATTACAACTTTACAAAAAAGTTACTATATTTTAAGACTTGGCAAGTATGCCATAATATCCATCTTTCTCAGATGTATTACTAGTCGCTATTTTTTCTTTGTTCAAACATGAAAATTAAAACCTAAAGCAAATACTGTATATTTAATTTGAAATTAGTTATTCATATATTGTTAGAATATTTTAAACAGTGTTCCTTAACATTTATTTTGGTATGAGAAGATTCCATTACATTTTGGTTGATTGGGTTTGAAGTTTATCATTCACCTATCTGCTTTATAGGGTTGTTAATTTTCAATTATAGTATAAAACTGTAATAATACTATTAAATTGGTAACAACTGCTCCAAATATCTGCAGAAAAATAATAAAACTTCATAAATGACATAAACTGTAACGTAAATTGATGCAAATAAGCCTTTTAGTTCATATAATGCAGTTTCTTACATACTTTGAAGATTAGTCCATATTCCAATTTGAAAAAGCCACATATTGTTAATGTTAACTTATTGTGCACCATTTGTAAAGCGTATAATTGTAACTGCAAAAAAGATTATTAAGCCATAACACACTAAAATTGTGGTTTCCCTTTACTACCTCTTTTTGCAACACGGTGTCCGTTAGGTTAACTTCCTCTAAATATTGTGCCAGTGAATTTGCCTAAAAACAATAAGAATATGTGTTGTAAATCATATAAGAAACTTTACGATTAGACCTGTGTTTTTAAAACTTTTCTGGTCATGGATAAATGTAACAGTGATTTTGATCTGGTTTTAGTTTGAGATGACATCTTTTGTTACAGTTTCACTATTTTATTCATGTGTGGTCTAGATCAATGAGCTCATATGAATTAGACAAATCATGGAAATACATTTAACATCTGGGTTTATAGAGTTTTGAATTGTTTTATATAGGCACCGTTCTGGAGAAGCTTTTCCAAGTGCGCTAAAAATAAATATTTTGCATAAAATAATATCAATCTGTTTCTGTAGCTTTTATTTCGTTTTCTAGTAACTGCTCTGTAGTTTTAAAGTGAACACCACAGATAACTGATAACTTTAATAATTCTCCCACAACAAATAAAGTGAAATTAAACACGTTAGTATTAACTTGGGCACATTGTTTTATGACAAGATAATTTGTTGTAGATTGCAGCGAGTGCAAATAAAATCATGAGAAGTATTATTGCAAATGGTATACATTCACTGAGCGTACTATGTCGTTCACTACCGACATTAATGCTGACCCTAGGCTGTAGAATACAAATGACAGACACAGTCAGCCATAGATTAAATCCTATTAATTTAGAATTTGGTACGGTACCTGTTAAATAATTGTATAAATAAATAAATAGACTATAGAAATCGATATTGAACTATAAACCACAACCTATAAGCGTGTGTTAGAGTGGTCCGTACTTGGCAATATTTTTGCTCTGCCGTATAAGATCAATCACGGAAGAAAACAAAGCTCTAACATAAGAAATAATGTCATCGGTGGCGTTGCCACCGAATGCCATCTGCCGCGGCTGAATTTCACTAACCGCCCGCCGACCGAAATTAAACTATTTCTTTTTTTCCAGACATATTCGTCGGTTCTCTGAAGTTCTCTTGTGTTTTTTTGTATGCATATTTTGTTTGACTAATATTATAAAATAACTTAATTATTATATCAATAAGATATACAATTTCTGAAAGACAACAAATCATAATGGTTGATTTAGAAATAATAATAATAATAATTCCTACAACCCATAGCCTGGAAACCAGGCCCCAGAAGCTATAAGCTTGTGCGGGAGGGAGGGGGCGATTATTATTATTATGTAGGCCCTAAGTGCGGCTGCAGCCGACTTACAGATGGAACAGCGCAAATCCCACATTTGTGTCACAGCTAAGGAAAACTGCAGAAAACCTTAACCAGATCTGCCGGCACCGGGAATCGACCTCGGGCCGCTTGGGTGAATGTCCAGCACTCTAGACATTACACTACCAAGGCTGTTTACATTTAAGAAAACTTAATATCATTAGTTTCTGAAAAAACCGCTATGACGACGTTAACGACGTTAAACGACATGACGTGGTTTTTGAAAATTTACACAAAAATCTGATTGAAACTGAAACAGAACAAAAATAGGTACTGCCGAGTACGGAGCTACTCTGCCCACTTATGTAGATCGTAGACTAGACTAAGGCAATCTAATATCTAATAAAACAAATCTAATTTAAATCTGCCTGAAGCAAATCTAATAACTATAAATAATAAATAATGACATATTCATCAAAATTCTACAACAATTCTTACAGAGTTTAAATGATTATTCAGTTATATAATTGTTCAGTAATTCAGTTGTGTGGGAAAGCATTTTAGAAATACAAAGAGGTAATTTACTATTATTATTTATGTTATTGCTAGACTAACTTGTTGATTAACAGGTAATTCTCAGCACACACTGACTGTAAACAACTATATCGTACTTCAACCGTAAATACAAGAAATAAGTCATTTTCGTAACCACACCTAAATAAACAAATACGACCCGGGGTGGGATAAGAGTGGAAATTTCACGTTGCTAAGAATTCAGTGACGTACGCTATAACCTACAGATTTTCATTGCTGATTTTACATTTATTTTTAATTAAAAGGGATTTGTTCCGCTACTGAATCTTACTAGTTCATTTATTGTTTATTTTATCATTTAGATTACAGCGTGGCCTTCGCGTAATTCTAGATGCATTTTACATTTTCGCTCACGTGGTTTGTGATGACTCATTTCTTGTATTTTTGGTTTTAGTATAGTAACTCAAATTAGTACACTATTTATGCTGTTATATGAGAATGCTTTTTTTACATAAGTACTAATTATAGCCATACAAAAACTGCTTTAATTGTTATTATTTATAAAATTTACCTCGTCAGTAGTTAAGTTAGCAGAACCAGCTATTATTGTAATCTCCAATGCGTCAAATAAGAAATAAAACATTCTAAGTGTTATAGGATCATTGGGATCATCTGTAATTAATGTTCTAATTGTAAAAAATAAACTGTAGTTTAAACCTATATACAACGAACACAATTTTAGTAAAAGTTGTATCTGAAAGATATAATTATGAAGGTACGCTACTTTCATCAGCATTGTACGAATTAAATCCATTTCTCTCAGAATTGTCTTGACATTTTTTAGTGGTGTACGTTTAAATATTGCCATTTGCTGCAGACATTTTTCATTTAAGCACTCTTTCTTCAAGAATTCCATTTCACTGTTCAATGCTTTAAATCTTTCCCTAATTAAAAGCATGAGTATAGCAAATTGTGCATGAATACTTATTCCTATGACATGATATATCATAACTGGAATGATACGAATGTATTGTTTAAATTTCTTTAGTTGCATAATTGTTAATATCCAATTTACAATCGTTCTGATACTTAAGAGACCAATAGAAATTATTACAAAAAGTTGTTGGTTGTTGTAAGAAAACCTCAAACCTAGTTTGTACATCCTTTGGTCAATCTTTAGAAGTTTTTCAATTATAATTCCGACATATTTTCTGTATCTAAAAGCCATGAGCAGATAAACATTAGCAAATACATAATTACAATCTTGCAAAAAGTCATCTATAATACGTAAAATCTTTCCTCTCCCCACAATAGATGAGGACCATTTGAAATAGTCGGTAGTTAATATAACGAAAGATGCGTTAATTATTAATAAGCGTAACATGAATAAAAACTTTTCTGGTGTGAGTATGACTTTCGATTTTGATAATTTTAATGTATATGGACTTAAACCAAGCATTTTGTTGTAAATGTGCCAGGGTAATAATGTGTCAAATATATTTGTCGACTGCTTCATTCTATACCTAACAATATGAGTAACAACTGTTTATACATAATGTCAACATAATTATTGATAGGTGGTTTCTTTTATTAACTTAACTATGCAAATAAGTTACAAAACATATTGTATGGAAACTAAGCAGTAATAATCAAATAAAGAGATTTTTATCCATTTTGTATACTGATAATTATCTTTCATAGAAAATTCAATAGTAATTTTAGATAAAGAAGTTTTCTAGAGAAATAATTGATTAGTAATACAGTTGGTCATTTTAGTTTTAAAGAAATTCAAAGCAAAAGAATTTAGAATATTAGTTTCTAAAGAAAATTATAAATTATAAACTTTATTCGAAACATACAGGCAAAGCCTAATACTCATTTCTTTATACTTTAAGTCCATTTCCAAGTAAGCTGCTTTAATTCTTTCGTTGTGTTCTCGCGATTCTATACTGACTGTAGGTTCTATTTGTATTCGTCGTGCAAGTTGTATCTCTCCTTCCCCTACCATTTCTTTGTTGTCTTAGATTCTCTCATTGTTTAGAAACGGTTCTTCGTTTTCATTTATGTTTCTTATTCGTTCTGGTGCATGATCCTCTGTAAATGTTGCTGTCAGTACGTTTAGTTCATCAAACGATAGTGCTTTACGTTTAATTATGGAGTGCACTTGGTCCGTAAGTCTTTGGCCGCTGAGTTGCGACTCTGAGTAGGTGTCGTTCCATACTGTCTCTAGTCTTGTTCGGTAGCCTGACATGTCTGTTTCTCCTTTCGTTACTTGATAGTACGCGGTCATAAGGTTAATATTCGTTTCTCTTTACCACCGCGTACGCCTACTTCTTCCTTGGGTTGCAGCGGGTTGCCCGGTTTGGGCTTTCAAGCTGTTTTCCCTGGTTCCATTATTCGAAGCGTTTGGCCTTACGGATTCGTTTCGTTGGGAGCAGCTGCTAAGCAGCAGGAGATGCTGATGTACTAAACCAGAGGGGCCAGCCTCCGGGGTTTCCCTCCCCGCTCCTATGGTGTTATATTTTCTTAAATTGCTGCTAACTATACTGTTTGAAACACATTACGGGGTTGGTGGCCCAAGTAATGGTACAGTCCCCGTTTCGTGGAAGATACGGCATTTTATTCCTGCTGCCAGGTTTTCCTCCCTATTCGTTTTAATTCCCGGGAGAGTACGGAATAGGTTCCCTCGCATAAAATGAGATAAAATGAGAACAATCATGACTAAGGTCGCTGACTACCGTCTACCATGTCTGAGCGAGTCTTACGGTAGCAGATGAGCTCTAACCAGACTTATTATTATTATTTTCGTCTTAATTCTCAACATTCATATGTTGGTGATTCCGACAGTCCAGTTACAATAAAAGGTACTGTCGGTGGGTAAACGATATTTATATTATTGATGGTTCAGGAAATTGCGTACTAGATGGCAAGTATCCAGTATTACTGCTGTTGGTAGTTGTATGTACGTTTCGGGCGATAATCCCATTTGTTTTAAAGAGGTATATAGTTGTTGTGGTTTCAATCCCGTTGCGGATAGTATAATTGGAACGATTGTATTATTTTTTTTCTTCCTCCTTTTGATGGGGTTCAACCAAACTGGGGTTTTCTCCAGTCACGGTGATCGGCAGGTACATTTTATGTGTCAGGAATATCTAGAGTTTTCCGAACTATTCTACTTGTTTCAGTAGTACTGATTTTTGCACTGTTGTTATTATGCGCTTATCATTCAATTTTAGTTTTTCTAGGTATCCGGTCATTTTTCTCGAGATTAAGCATGTAGCTGAAATCACTAGCAGAATAACAAACACTGCTTTTAAGTTAAGTATTTTCTTGTATTCTTCACATAGAACATAATATTTATTAATGTTTTCTCTTTCTTTCTTTTCCAGGTTATGGTTGACTGGATGAGTAACATCGATGAAAAATGCTGTTTTATTCATCTTATTTACTAAAGTAATGTCCGGTCTATTATTGGCTATTGGTTTATATGTTATAATGGCTGTGTCCCAATATAAGCGGTAGTTTTTATTTTCTAGTACTGGAGTGGGTATGTATTTAAAATATAATTTCTCTTCCTCTTTCAGGTGACATAAGGATGTTAATTTCTGGTGTACAATATTAGCCGTTAAATTGTGTCTTTTTGTATATTCAGTCGGCGCTAACACTTGGCATTCAGATATTATATGTTCTATGGTCTCTGGGACTTGTCGAAACATACGGCGGCAGTCATTCTCTATTCTGGATTTGGTTATACATTTTTTATAATTTCTTGTTGGTATCACCCCATGTTAAATTGCTACTACAAAGCCTTCTGTTTCCGCGTAGAGTAGTCCTTTAACCAACCAGTCTGTCGACTCAGTACTGGCTGTCTTTAATGCAGAAGGGTATTGATCCGTGTAGCTGCTTACTCAGCCATTTATTCTTTGCGTCCTCTAGTGATGGTATTTCGTCCACATGTTGTTTTCTAAGCTCTAAGGCTGAGTTTTTGTCTAAAAAGTATACCAGTTTATGTAACTCTGGCGTTGTCTTTTTACTTTGGAAGAACTTCTTCATGTTACTTATTTGATGTTTTTGAAGCAGCTTTAAGTCGGCAAGTCCTCTTCGACCTGTATATCTAAGTAAGTAGAGTCTTTCAGTACTTGCTCGGGGATGGTGTATTCTATTTTCAGTCATTAACGTTCTTATTTTCCTATTCAGATTTTCTAAATTAGTATGAGACCATTTTAAAATACTGTAACGTTCTTTTTAAAATAATAACAAAAGTGCCGTTTAAATCGTCTATTAATAATTAATATTTATTTACAAACACTAATGAATACACTATAAATTAACGCTATAATTATAAACCATTAAAACTATTATTTACAGACTATGAATTTCTAATACAACATTTATCTTCACATTTACTATTTATTTCGTAATACACAGTTAATGACTAGCTGTTGACTGATCTCTTTTATCCGCGAAGTCGATTTTATACCCTCATATAATCTTCTAGAAGTCGCTCGAACATACCGGTATATTGCTAGAATAACCGCGTCTCTTTCACAGGCCTCGTGCGATGAGTAATGCTCTGGTGCGATGCGTCATTCTCTCGAATGCTGTAGAATATTCCATTTGTTGAAAGAAGAAGAGGTTCTTTCTTTTTCTCTCTTGTTACACTGCCCCCCTCTTCAAGTCTGTTCTGTCCCAGAACCGGTTTTATGCTCTGGTTCCTGTAGAACGGGTCATGACTATATCGACAGTCTTCACCTCGACTACACGTTCCATTACGGTAGAAGTAACAGTCTACACTCTTCGTTGGCCTTAATGCGGACTGTGGGTCAAAACTGCAGACGAAGATCTTGACGTCCGTACCTCTAAAGACAACTTCCAGCATGTTTCTAACGATTCTCCAATCCAGCTGGTCCCGCCCACAGCCGAGTTTGGGAACTGCCAATTTGTTAATTCCCCTGGTAAGCAACTCGATCCTCAAATTCCATAGTGCCCTCCACAAGTCGGCGTAACTCGGTTTCTGGTAGTAAAACTGCTTGGTTACCAAGTAGTAAATGGATCGGTCATGATCAGGCAAGCGTAAGGATTTACCAACAGAGGGATTTTGTTCTCGAAGTTCATTCAGCCGTCCAAATTTATTTCTAAACACTACTGCGATCCCCCTGGA
Organism: Agrypnus murinus; assembly: GCA_929113105.1. NCBI lineage: Eukaryota > Metazoa > Arthropoda > Insecta > Coleoptera > Elateridae > Agrypnus > Agrypnus murinus. The sequence goes on along the minus strand of OV816023.1, from coordinate 2,265,234 downwards.
CATACGGAGATCCTCGGAGACACAGTGGGCAATGGAATAATCACCAGGGACCCGGAAGAGATCTTGTTGCATCTCAGTCGTGACTCCGAATCGCGCTTTTCTAGTTCCAGAAAACGCAGCCATAAATTCTCTGAAGGTTGGCTGATCATCTCCAGGCCTTACGGTATTGATAGCCACCTCATCTTCATCTTCCCGATCCGGGACTGCATCATTATTTCCCTCATAGTGCGCCAGACGATTGGAGTGTACCACCTTTGGTTTCCCTCTTGGCAATTTCTGGATGCGATAAATCAAGTCATTTATTCGTTTCTTCACCTGGTATGGGCCTTCCCAATTCCGCTGTAACTTTGGAGAATAGCCACGACGTCTTTGCGAGTTGTATAACCAGACAAGCTCTACAGGTTGAAACCCTCCTTCTTGGGCTCTCACATCGTACGTAGCCTTCATCCGGTCACTCGCGATTCGACTATTGTTTCGAGTTCGGTCGTGAATATCCTCCAACTTCTTCTTTAAGTTGATGACATAATCATTCCCGGCTACCTCCTGCTCTATAGGTGGAGACCCAAATTCCAGATCACACGGTAACCGTAACTCGCGTCCAAACATCACAGACGCTGGTGACTGACCGGTTGTTTCGTGGACCGATGCACGATAAGCCATCAGGAACAGATGCAGGTATTGGTCCCAGTCTCGTTGATGATCGGAGACGACCTTGGCCAAATATTTGCCCATTGTCCGATTCATGCGTTCTACCATTCCATCGGACTGCGGATGTAACGGTGTGGTCCGAGTCTTGCGAATGCCCAACAATCGACAGACTTCTCCAAATAGTACAGACTCAAAGTTGCGGCCTTGATCCGAATGCAGCTCCATGGGCACTCCGAAACGACTGAAAAACTCTTTGACTAGTACGTCAGCAACAGTAGCAGCTTCCTGGTTGGGTAGGGCATATGCTTCTGGCCATTTGGTAAAGTAGTCCATTGCCACTAATATGTATTTATTCCCATCGTCGGTTTCGGGAAATGGTCCGGCAATATCTATAGCTATTCTTTCCAGAGGACTACCCACATTGTACTGCCTCATAGGTGCTCTTTGTTTCCCCAAGGGTCCGTTACCAGTGGCACATAGTTCACATTTCCGGCACCACTCCTTCACGTCTTCTTTACAGTTGACCCAAAAAAACGCTCCCTAACTTTCTCCAAAGTTTTTTTCACACCGAAGTGTCCTCCTGAGGCACCGTCATGGAGATGTCGCAACACTGTGGCCACTCGGCTTCTTGGAACCACGAACTGAGACCTAATGGTGGTGCCATCTTCACTCTCCAGTACTTGCTTCAGGAGATCGTCTTCCACCTTCAAGGACTCCCATTGGGCCCAATATGCTTTGAGCGTTCTGTTGAAAGGGCTGACGGCCTCCAAGGCAGGCCTTTCTCCCACGCGCTTCCATTCCAGTACCATTTTTAGTTCGGGATCAGCCTTCTGCTGTCGTTGCAATTCTTCCGGCAACCAATTGTCGTTGACGATGGTAGTTCTTAATACTTGGCAAACCCTCTCTTCCAAACGAGAGCAATGACGGCAATCCGTTGGACAGGGTCTTCTTGAAAGAGCATCGGAATTTCGATGACTAGTGCCCGCTCGATGTTCTGTGTCAAAGTCGTATCCTTGTAATCGCTCGATCCACCTTGCGACCTGGCCTTCAGGATTACGGAATTGTAGAAGCCATTTCAACGCTGCATGGTCCGTCCTCAATAAAAACTTCCGTCCGTACAAGTATTTGTAGAAGTGCTCAACGGACTTCACGACGGCCAATACAAAACCTTACTAAAATAGCCGATGACCTTTTCTTGTCCATCCTGTATCTGAGAAAGTACACCCCCAACGGCCAGATTACTTGCATCTGTGTCAAGTATGAATTTCCCTTCCGTCCGTGGATAGCTCAATATTGGTGCTGTTGTCAGGGCACGCTTCAACTGTTGGAAAGCTGTTTCACACTCTCCGCTCCAAACATACTCGCGCCCATCTTTAGTTAACCTTGTCAGAGGTTTCGCTATATTGGCAAACCCAGGAACGAAACGCCTGTAGTAGGTACATAACCCAAGAAAACTACGAACTTGGTGTTTATCTTTCGGTGTTGGCCATTCTTGAACTGCACGAATCTTATCGGGGTCGGCTGCCACTCCATTTTGTGATACGACGTGCCCGAGATATTTCACTTCCTTTCTGAATATGTGGCACTTTTTCGGACTCAGTTTCAGATTGGCTCCACGTAGTCGTCGGAACACTTCCTCTAGATTTTTCAAATGTTCGTTGAATGATTTTCCGACTACAATCACATCATCTAGGTATACCAGGCAGGTCTTCCACGACAGCCCTCTCAGGATGGTCTCCATTAGACGCTCAAAGGTGGCCGGAGCGTTACATAGACCGAAAGGCATAACTGTAAACTGCCATAGTCCGGAACCAATAGTGAACGCGGTCTTCTCCCGGTCTTCAGGTTCCATTTCAACTTGCCAATAACCACTCTTCAAATCCAAAGTCGAAAACCATCGTGAACCAGACAGGGTATCTAACGTGTCGTCGATGCGTGGTAAGGGATAGCTGTCTTTCTTGGTCACGTTATTGAGCTGCCGATAGTCCACACAAAATCTCGTTGACCCGTCCTTCTTACTGACCAGGACCACCGGTGGTGCCCATGGACTGCTGGATGGCTCGATGACCCCTTGTTCTTCCATATCAGTAATAATCTTTTCGGCTTCTGCTCGCCTTGCTAGAGGTAGACGCCTCGGCTGCTGACGGACAGGCATAGAGTTGCCTGTATTGATTTTATGTTTTACTATATTTGTTCGTCCCTTCTGGCTATCGTCAAGAGCGAAGATATCTTGGTATCGGTGAACCAAACCCTGTACCTCTTTCACTTCCGTTCTGTTAAGATCTTCGCACGAACTAGTAACCATACCCACTAATTTTCCACCATGGTCTTTGGGCGCTGGTTTTGGAACATCAGCCATACACCTGGCTACTCGGAATACTGGCACACACTGTCCCACAAGGGTACTCTTCTTCAATGTCACCGGATCCACATTAACGTTCATAAGCCTCACCGGTACTGTCTTTCCAACCTTGATTCCAAACGCTTTTCCCACCAGTATGCCACTATGGATCTTCTTATCACAAACAGGCTCCATCATTCGCACATATCCTACCCGAAGATCTCCATCCAAACCTGCCTCGACAATCATCTCGCTTTGACCAGGCAATATCACATCTTCTGTCAGCAAAACCCTTACGACAGGATCTTCTCGTGGGTGCAACGGAAGTTCTTCGTTACCAACCTTCAAAACACCCTCCTTCAGGTCCAATGTAAAACCAAATTTTCTCAGGAGGTCCATTCCCAAGATGAATTCGTCAATGATGTCGGCTACCAGCACCTCATGATCACGTTCTTCACTTCCAATGCCAATCTTCATCTTCACCACTCCGCGTGTTGGTATTACTTCTCCCGTCGCTGTACGGAGTTGAGTAGTTGTCTGTAACAGCTTCATACTTGTTCGTAGAACGTTAGGGCGTATGATGGATTTTGTCGCCCCCGTATCAATGAGCAGTGGAACAGTTCGATTCGCAATTTTCCCATCTATGAACAAACTGCTGGTACTATTCCCTGATGTTACGGCATGGACGATGATCTCTGGGGCATCTTTACTAACAGTCAACGTTCGCCCTCTCTTGCCAACCCCTTTTAACTTTTCCGACGGTTGTACTTTTGTTATTTTGGGACAACGCCGTTCTACATGTCCTTGTTCGCCGCAGTTCCAGCAACGGGGCCCTCGAACTTCTTGATGATTCTTCTTGCGGTTCTCTTCCTTCTGAAGAACTCTCATTCATAATTCTTCTAGGCGATCCTTAGAACCTTCATCTTCTTCCACAACGGTCCGAACACGCCCATGACCTCGGGACGCTTGTTTTGCAGCTTCAAATTCTAAGGCGTGAGCAAGCGCATCATCAGTTGTTCTTGGTCGTGCCAGCCTCAATGATTGTTGTGTTTCCCCGTCTCTTAACCCATCAATGAAGGTCTGCACAACCAGTTGTCCCAGAAATGTATCGGGTGCCGTAGGGTACGCCAATCGGACAAGCCGCGCAACATCGGCTTCAAACTCCTGAAGGCTTTCTCCATTCTTCTGGACACGATTCTTTACTTGCGCGTGATAAACCTGTTGTAGATGCGCGTCTCCATATCTCATCTCCATTCTAGAAACTAACAACTGGTAATCATTTTCCTGTCCTGCTGGGATTGTTTGCAGAACGTTCAACGCGTCTCCACGCAAAGCCACAGTTAAAGAAACGGCCTTTTCCTTGCGTGTCCATCCGTTGGCCCCAGCGGCCGCCTCAAATTGTTTGTAGTAGGTGGACCAAGATATCTTTCCATCGAACGTGGGTGGTTTTACTTTTATCCCTACGGTAGGAACCTTCTCTTCTTTAAATTGTTTCTTTCCTTCATTAAACGGCCACTCAGACGTGGAGGGAAACCGTAGTTGATTCATTCTATCTTCCAACAGTTTAGTTACGCTATCTTTCTCAGCTGTTGGTGGTAATTGCATATGGGCCATTTTCTCTTCTACCATCTTTATTACCCTATCCTGTTTTTCCAATTTCATTTCTAATAGTCCTAACGCACTGGAGTTTTCCAACAATTCTTCGAAAACTTTATCTTCCAACGCTTTGACATTTTCCAGCAATTCTCCTTTAAGCCTTCTAGAACTTTCTTCGGACTTTTCTAGTAATTCTTCCTTAAGCAATCTTGTATTTTCTAGTAAATCTTCTTTAAGCGTTCTAGAATTTTCTTCAGACTTTTCCAGTAGTTCTTCTTTAAGCATTCTAGTATTTTCAACAACTCCTTCTTCCAGTACTTTAGTATTTTCAAGTAATTCTTCTTTAAGCATTTTAGAATTCTCTGCCATTTTACTTAACAACAAACTAGTATCAATTGCGGGTCCAGGTATCTCGAAGCGGTAATTTTCAGGATCTTCCTTCTGTTCTAAAAGCCATTCTCTTAGCCGTTTTATTAAAACTTCTTTCTTTCCATTACTATCCAAGTCCCTCTCGTCCAATTCCCGTTTTAAATCTATCACTAAGAGATCTTTTAATAGTTTCATCACCATTTTAATTGTTTGTTGAAATTAATTTTAACACTAAAAATTTATTCTCACAGCACTTTATTTAATTATTACGCGATTTTATTTATTTTAAAACACCACACCTGACAACACTGTAACGTTCTTTTTAAAATAATAACAAAAGTGCCGTTTAAATCGTCTATTAATAATTAATATTTATTTACAAACACTAATGAATACACTATTAACGCTATAATTATAAACCATTAAAACTATTATTTACAGACTATGAAATTCTAATACAACATTTATCTTCACATTTACTATTTATTTCGTAATACACAGTTAATGACTAGCTGTTGACTGATCTCTTTTATCCGCGAAGTCGATTTTATACCCTCATATAATCTTCTAGAAGTCGCTCGAACATACCGGTATATTGCTAGAATAACCGCGTCTCTTTCACAGGCCTCGTGCGATGAGTAATGCTCTGGTGCGATGCGTCATTCTCTCGAATGCTGTAGAATATTCCATTTGTTGAAAGAAGAAGAGGTTCTTTCTTTTTCTCTCTTGTTACAATACCAAAGGTGTAGGTGGCAATAGGTATAGCCCAGGTGTTTATGGCTTTTGTCTTATTTCTTCCATTTAACTGTGTTCTTAATATTTTCTTTACTCTGTCATCATCTGTCTATCATTTTTTGTCCCGTTAGCTTTTTCGCGTTACCTTGATGGATAGTAAGATTTTGATCATACTCTAAGTATTTATAGTTTTCTTTATTAAGATATTTAATTTCCTTTTCGGTTTCTAAGATATCATAAGTTTTGGGTTTTCCTCTATGAGCTATTAACTTTGCACATTTATCCAACCCAAATTTTATTTTGATGTCTTCAGAGAATTGTATTAATCTGTTTAAGTCTTGCTCAGATCCCGTAAATAACTTCAAGTCCTCTACGTAAAATAAATAACTCAATGTACATATACAGGGTCCCCATTATGTATGGAATATAGTATATATCTCGGTAAATATCGACTTTATAAAAAAATTTGTTATATAAAAGTTGTTTAACATTTTATTTTCCATAATAAGATAGCATTCAATTGTTTTTATTTCAGAAAACAAATGAGTAATGAATAACACTTTAATTTTTTTAAATAGCAATGTACCCTTTCATTAGGCTCATTTGATAGAGATTTTTTTCTCTTTTCTATGACCTAAAATCTTAGTACCCTTATATCAGAAAATTTTTGAAAAAAACGTAAAAAATGTTTATTAAGTTAATTTCACCAATAACATGAATCTAGATATCCGAGATCGTAAAGTATCTCGAATTATTACCCTAAAATAAACAGATGTTCATCAACATAATGTACAACACAAAACAAATGAACAGAAAATTATGTACGTCTCTTTTATAAAGCTTAAAGACAAAACGAAATTAGCAATAAAATGGTTTTCATGGCAATAAGTGTTCAAAATGTTCACAATTAACTGCGAGGCAGTTAATTAATTAAAATCAATTGTTAAGACAAATGAAAGAGATTTCGGATATCTAGATTCATGTTATTGGTGAAGTTAACTTAATAAACATTTTTTTACGTTTTTTCCAAAAATTCTCTGATATAAGGGTACTAAGATTTTAGGTCATCGAAAAGAGAAAAGAAATCTCTATCAAATGAGCCTAATGAAAGGGTACATTGCTATTTAAAAAATTAAAGTGTTATTCATTACTCATTTGTTTTCTGAAATAAAAACAATTGAATGCTATCTTATTATGGAAAATAAAATGTTAAACAACTTTTATATAACAAATTTTTTTTATAAAGTCGATATTTACCGAGATATATACTATATTCCATACATAATGGGCACCCTGTATTGCTGTTCTTGACTTTTTAGTTCATACCCCACTTTAAATTGTTTTAGGGTCCATGATAGAGGATTTAGAGTATTTAGATTAAGTATAAACCATATCGGACTTATAAATCTCCTTGAATCTTCCTGAATATACTAAGAATCTCCCTGGAAGATTCCACTGCAAATTGGGATGTCCCTTGTGTTTATAATTTTGTTGTTGAGGTGTACACTTAGATTCGTTTGTCACGTTTTCATACATCTTTTAATAAAACTGACTATGTTGTTGTCAATCTTGTAAAGTTTCAAGCATTCGATAAGCCAGGAATGCGATACTGAATCGAATGTCTTTTGGTAGTCGATCCAGGCCATTGCTATATTTCGCAGTCGCAGTCTCGCGTCGTGTTAAGGTACGTTTAGATCTGACACTTATTGCTTGATATATATGTCAGACACTAATTGTGGTTAATGTAAACGGTGGAGAATTTCTGTCGGACATATATGTTGCATGTGTCGGCAATTTATATCGACACATGTATATGGTTAGATGTAAACGCTAATTATTTTTGAGTTCCAACTTGCATGAAATAAATTGCATTAGTTGAGTATTCGTCTACTTTTGTAAAAGTGTCTGGAAGATATTTCGTTTTATTAACCCATTTAAAACCACTACTAAAGAAAAACTACAAATTAATTTTTTTGTGTTTTGATATTTTTTTGGACACTTTGCAGAACGTGGTGACGACGCCAACCCCTTAAATAAATATCGCTGCAAACCTAGACGATCCTCGACACAGCGCCGATCACATACGGGAGACCCTTAAGAGCCGCCCATAGTTGTACAATTCTGATGTGACTACAAACGTAAAGTTCCACTAAAGCTAAAACTAATTAACCTATTGGTCAATTTCGATATGGTTTGCACAAATCTAATCTCCGTTATGTTTCCTACAATATGACCTTAGGTTGTCCACGATTGAAAAACTGTCTACTGCTTGCGGTCGACATAGTGTCCACCGTTTGCGGCCGGCGTAGTGTTCACGGTTGGCAAAGGGTCCACCTCTTGCGGTCAGCATAAAGGGTCGGCAAAGTGTCGAAAACGGTCAGTCAGCGTAGTGCCCACGGTCGGGGTTGTGTCCCGATCGGCGTAGTATCCAATACCCTTTTTCGAATATAAATTGTGCAAGTAAATACTTGCACAAGAAACAACACATTATTTCTAATAATGTTGGGTATGTACATTTGTGTTCCTTATCATGCCAATGTTGCGTTTACGCAACGCTCTAATTTATAATCACGTTTTTTCGAAACTATATAAGTTTTTGACTTTTTATATCAACAGTAAAATTTTTTGATCTTTCCAGAGACATTCCAGATAAAAATTAAAATTTTTATTTGTAAGAGTAATTTTTTAACGACGTTTCTGTTACCCATGTAATAGTATTCAAAATTCAATAAATTCAGGCTGTAATTTTGATAAAATAAGGATTGAATTTAAATAGAAAAAAATATGCTACATTTAGTTTCACACTATAAAATCACATAGAAGTTATAAAAACAGACATGAATTAGACACAACATACTTAAAAAAAAATTCATTTGGAGTGTTGCGTTAACATTACAAACGTTCATATACGAAACATTAGAAAGAAATAGACGGAGTTTATTGTATTTTTATAAAATTGCAAATGTAGCAAAAAGAAAACGCTTATTATTATTAGAAAAAAAAATTAAATCAATTGGATAGTAAAAGAGTTGTAGAAAGAAATGTATACGACATAAGTATAATAAATTTAGTATATACAGATGTAAACGGTTCATATATTTATTGCAAACTTTCAGAACATCGAGCATTTCATACACATATTGGTGATATAAATCTCAAGTAATTTCTATCTGAATGTAAACGATCAGAGCGATTTATGTCCCGACACTTGACACATATGTCGGACAAAAGTGTCAGATGTAAACGTACCTTAACAACTGTACCAAAAATAATAAGTTGTTCCTTGCTGCCTTGTGATTGGTAACGGCATTCCTTTTGTTCTTCTGTTAAGATATTCTGTTTCTCAAGATGTATAGTTATCTTCTTGGCTATGATCGATGTGATTATTTCGTAGAGCGTTGGTAAGCACGTTATCGACCTGTAGTTCTTAGGATTTTGGGTCTCGCTGGATTTTGGTGTCATAAATGTAATTCCCTTTGTAAGAAATGCGAGTAGGTCCATTTGTTCGTTTATCACTTTGTTGACTTGATGGACTAGGACAGTCGACACTGCAACTTTCTTCCACCAATCCAATCCACCAAAGATTCGATTTCTGGTATATCGGCACACCTACCCCTTTCCATTTTCAGCCAAAATGCGTTATTATTATTATTCCACTTCGTTTCCCAAAGTTTTTCCAAAAACTCTGTTAATTCTTCTACCTTTGGTGGTTCCCTTATTTTAACTTGTTTTTCGCTTAATTGTTTATAAAATGATTTTTCGTTTTTGAAAAACATGCCATTATCACTTCTTCTTTTATGGGTAGCGTTATACCGTCTTAATCTTTTCCCCAACATGGCAATCCTTTGCATAATGTTATCCTTCAATCGAATTATCTTTTCATTGTAGTCAGGTCTTCCAATTGTGACGTCTTTAGATCTGGAAATTTTCTTGACCTATTTATCACACAAATTGTGGATAAGTGGACTGTTGTAGCAGTACGCCGGATTTCTCAAGACGATTGCTATTTTATGGCTCTTCTTATTATTGCTGTTGTGGCCAATATGACAGCTTTTTGCATATGATATATGGAGCTTTGGGGATTTTGTAACTCTTGGAGATGCAAAGATACCTTTTTATCTATAAGCCCGTTTGCGGATATTATAAACGGTTTTATTTCTACCTTAAGCATTCTCCACATTTCACTAATCTCATCGGCCAACTCACTGTACTTTGCCATTTTGTCTCTGTATGCCCTGCTTACATTTTCGTCTAATGGAACAGAAAAGTCTACTACAGTACAGCATTTAGTTTGTATGTTGATGATTATCATGTCGGGCTTGTTATGCTGTACTGTGTGGTCTGCCATTATACTTGTATCGCAGTGTATTTTAATTAATACGTTTTCCAGTACCGGTTGGGGTCTACATTTGTATGCCGGTACATTACTCGCCAGCCCTACGTTCTGTCCAAACATTTGGTGTACGACTTTTCCCATATTGTCGTGTCGACTAAGATAAGCCGTAGCTGCAAGGTTGGTACAGGCTGATTATATATGCTGTACAGATTCTTCTTCATTATTGCAAAGTCTGCATTTCGTTGTCTCGGGGTTTAACTTCTTGATATGTTTTTGGTAATACCTTGTTGGGACTACTTGGTCCTGTATAGCTAGAAGTGCCCCCTCCGTCTCTGGAAACAGGTAGCCAGCTTTGAGGTAAGTATTGGAACATAGTTTATCCACATCTTATTGGCATAGGTTGTTGAAGTAACGGCCATGCATGGGTTTATTCTTCCACTATCGTTTTAGTTTGTCAACATAGTTTTGTGTTTCAGGCTCGAGTGTTGATAGGCCTAGTGCAGAAAAATTCTTGTCAACTCGCATTAGATCTTGGTACAAGTGTAGGTAGGAATTACCAAAGTACTGTTTTAGTTTTTGTTTTTCCCTTTGATTGGTATTTTCTAGATTAACGATACCACGTCCCCCCTCTGCTCTAGGTAGATATATTCTTTCAATTTCAGAATTAGGATGTAACATCCTATACTTTGTAAGCGTGGTTCTGAGTTTCCTATCTAATGCTTGTAGATCTGTTTGGGTCCATGACAGTACTCCAAATATGTACGATAATACAGGCATAGCCGAAGTGTTGAGGGCGGTAATCTTATTCTTTGAATTGAAGCTAGTATTTATTTATTTATTTATTTATTTATTTATTTATTTATTTATTTATTTATTTATTTATTTATTTATTTATTTATTTATTTATTTATTTATTTTATTTATTTATTTATTTATTTATTTATTTATTTATTTATTTATTTATTTAGCATCCAACAGACCAAAGGTCCATACAGGACATACATACATAAAACAATAATACAAATTTTAACTTTAGCATGCATACATAAATAATTACTTCTATAATTACAAATAATAAGACGAGCAAGTATTTAACCAAGCAGAAAACAGTAGAACTAAAACTAATTACGAAATAGATGACCCCATAGTATTTGACATAGTGCTCAGACAAGCGTTTTAGAATATTTTAATACTATTTACAAATATATCTACATTTCTACATATTTCATTATGATTTCTGCAAATGTTACTTAATGGCGAGTAAAAATGATAATTTGTGTGAGACTGGGGTAACGAAAAAGTTAAATTATATCTACCGTGGTGTCTCGGAACACGTAGTTGTATTTCTTTGAGCAAATCACATTCAATTAATCCGTGTATTAGTTTAAACATAAACAAAAGACATCCGACTTTTCTACGAATATGTAGAGATTGCATTTGATAGCGGTCATACAGCTCATAAGCGTGGTTGTGCGGTGACGGGTAGGTCCCGTATTCAACGAAATACACGTACTGGCAAAATTTCTTTTGAACTCTTTCAATTGTTAGGATATGATTCGCGTAATACGGATACCATACCACACAACCATACTCTAATTTAGACCTTACAAGTGCATAGTATAAGGATAGTAACGAGTGTACGTTCCTAAAAGCCTTTGTATTTCGCTTTATAAACCCTAACGTTCGCATTGCATGTGTACAAGTTTGCTGTATATGAGGTACAAAAGATAAAGTCTGATCTAACACAATTCCCAGATCTTTTATTTGATGCAATCTGTCTATTATGATATCGTTGATAGTAGATAGGCTAAGAGAGTTCTAGCGCAAAATCCCATGTATTTTCTTATGAAGGTTCGTTTTACCATTCAAGGTCATCCGCGGTTCCCCACTCCTATCCCCACTACCCCCTACTTAGGCCCCCCACTTAGCCCCCTACTTAGACCCCCCACTTAGCCCCCTACTTAGGCCCCCCCCCCCCACTTAAGCCCCCCACTTAAGCCCCCCACTTAAGCCCCCCACTTAAGCCCCACTCCTATCCCTACTCAGCGGCCATTTTGAATAGCCATTTTGAATCGCCATCTTGGATCGCCATTTTGAATCGCCATTTTGAATCGCCATCTTGGATCGCCATTTTGAATCACCATTTTGAATGTCATTTACATATCCGCCATTTTGTATCTGTCATTTCCAACTTGTCATCATTTCCCGCTGAAAGATTTGAATTCCTAGCGCTGCTAATGCCATCTATCGGTGACGTCATATGATCGGTATAGTAGATTTCTATACGCCTGTAGATAGGCAACCCGCTATATTTTTTTTATAAAAATCAATGGAGCCAACAGGGTTTGAACCGGGGACCGCTCGAATGGTAGCCAGCCAATGCATCCACTACACCAACGAGGTAATCTATTAAAGCACTGTAAACTGGTTATAAAAAAAAATTGTTGACTAGCGACCACGTACTCATAATATAATACATGTTAGTAATTTGTAGTATTATATCATACGGCTCCCTCTTCCTCCTGCATGTGTCATGATTGATTGATTAAGTAGATGATTATTCCTGTGCTGTGATTGATTAAAGGGTCAACATATAAAATAGGTATAAATTATCATATGTAGAAAAAACAAGTTAAAAATTCAATTAAAGAATCATTTAAAAAAAAAAAACATATTAATGGATAAATACTTAAAAGCAATTTAAAACATTCGATTACACAATAAACAGAATTTGTTTGCTAAAGAATCAATTACAATAAGATTAATTAGTTTTTGGATAAATACTTAAAGGAATTTCTTATCATAACAAAAAGGAATAGCATAATACGAAAATGCTTTTTTAATTAGTAGCTCAGGATGACTAACGCATCATAATTTTAAAAATATATTGTTATATGTCGAAGTTTAGTGAATGTTGAATATATAACAAAAGAATTATCTTTTCCTGGAAGCGAGTTCTTGTTATGACATGGAAAAAAAAACCAATATAAACCAGATGGTATCCGTCAACACAAATCATTATTACAGTGCTTTTAGATCTGTTCAGTTCATCTGAAGCTCTCATCATCGATTAATATATGTTTCTTGTTTTATTCTGAAATCCAATTTGGTAAGTTACTTTTCCGATTTTAATGATATTATGAAAACTAATGACTTTGAACTTTGTTTTAGATTGCACCGTACCATCTGGAGTTCACAGCTTACTGTTTTAGTTACTGTGTAGTTACTGTTTTATTATATCCCTTCGCTGTTAATATTAAGGTAGGTCTTATGCTAATAATTATTTTGTTTAAAACTTAAATATATTCGGAATGGTTTCTGATCTAATTTTTTAACAATATATTAAGCTTATTACATAAGTCTTTTTTTTTTGTCTAAAACTTCAATATATCAGTTAGATTTAATAATCCGATAGAACATGTAGGTGTAAGTACAGTCAGAGGGATTAACTTTAGCACATCTCGTACATTTTAATTCCCATAATTTAGTTTTCAATGTTGTACGCACTTTTATTATCGCATTATAATTCTAATATTTAAATCTCAATGCCTAAGACTTTCATTAATTAAACTTTTACTTTCCGATTTTAATGATATTATGAAAACTAATGACTTTGAACTTTGTTTTAGATTGCACCGTACCATCTGGAGTTCACAGCATACTGTTTTAGTTACTGTGTAGTTACTGTTTTATTATATCCCTTCGCTGTTAATATTAAGGTAGGTCTTATGCTAATAATTATTTTGTTTAAAACTTAAATATATTCGGAATGGTTTCTGATCTAATTTTTTAACAATATATTAAGCTTATTACATAAGTCTTTTTTTTGTCTAAAACTTCAATATATCAGTTAGATTTAATAATCCGATAGAACATGTAGGTGTAAGTACAGTCAGAGGGATTAACTTTAACACATCTCGTACATTTTAATTCCCATAATTTAGTTTTCAATGTTGTACGCACTTTTATTATCGCATTATAATTCTAATATTTAAATCTCAATGCCTAAGACTTTCTTTAATTAAACTTTTACTGACGTTTTGTAAAATTGTATTCAGTTTCAACTTTTCAAATCTGCCTTAATATATGTTACGTTTTACCTTTCAAATATAAATTTTGTAATACACTTAATTTCTTTCGGTTTTCAGCGCTAGCTGTAGCTCGTTAATTCAATAAAGAAAAAAAATGTCTCACGCCAGCGGTCTTGTTGAAGAATTGAGAAAACAGGTTTATGACCCCCTGTTAGAGGGTGATGCCTGTGCCATTTCTAGTGTTTTAAAACAATGTACAAAGGTAACACGTGAAATTAATAAGGTGTTAAAGGAAACAACAAGTATAGGTGTGAAGAATCATCTATCAGCCTGCTTGAGTCAAGTAAAATCCTATCGAGAGATTGCTAAAGCTCTAAAGATTGTTGGTGAGGGCTATAAGCCTCGAAAAGAAACAGCTTGTGATCGTGTGAAGTGGGTTGATATGAAATCAGCCTTTAAGTCACGTATTCGAACTGGTGTGATCACAAACATTAAGCATATTGAGCCGAAGGCATTCATGTCTGACTGCTCAGTCATTTTCAAACGACGCATACTGAAGGCGTTAAAGAAGGATGTAGCATTGAAAGTGAATGCGACTTTTTGTGGATTGTTTGAAGCCAAAAAGGGTGATGCGATAATCGAGGAAACCAAGTATATGAATACGAAAAATGTTCCAGTATATCGAGATAGTGATTTAACTCAGTGGTTCGATATAAATATTGTAGATTCTATTCTTAAAGATCTTGAAGAGTTTCAAGTAAGTATAGAAATTTCATAAAATGGAAATAAACTAATGTATACATATTTTTTCCAGCAAAAAGAGAGCGGGTGGACGCTGAAGTCGATTATCAACCTTCAAGTTAATATCAATAAATATATACCTCAGCTTGGGTCATCTTACATCGATCTGCCCGAGCAAATAAATATGAAGAAAGCATGCATCAATGTGAAGAATGACGATGAGGCGTGCTTCGCATGGTCCGTGGTGAGTGCTTTATATCCAGTTGATAAAGATCCTCAACGCATATCAAAATACCCTCATTACTCGACTGTCTTGAACTTGAAGGGTATACAGTTTCCCATGACGTTAGGACAAGTTTCACGATTTGAACATCAAAACAGTTTATCGATCAATGTATACATTTTAGAGAAGCAGGAGGGTAAGAAAAAGTTCATTGTAGTTCCTACATATTTAACTAAAAATAAGCAAGACAAACATGTCAACCTCTTGCTTCTCCAGGATGTATACTATGATGAAGATGATGACGTAACCGACTTAGATTTTAAACCACGCTTTCATTATGTATGGATCAAAAATCTAAGCCGGCTGTTGTCCACTCAACTTAGCAGACGTAGAGGTAGAAAATATTTCTGTGATAGATGCTTGCATTACTTTAGTACCCAGCAAAAATTGTCGATGCATGAAATAGACTGTGTTAAAATGAACGATTGCAAAGTTAGGTTACCAACAACAAAACAAGCTAATGTAGTATTTAAAAATTATAAAAACAAAGAACCGACTCCATTCGTCATATATGCAGATCTAGAGTGTTTGCTTGTACCTACTACGGAAAAGGATAAGGTACAAGATCATATTCCCCATAGCATAGCATACTATGTCAAATGCTCCTATGATGATACCTTGTCCTTTTACCGGGCTTATCGTGGTGAGGACTGTCAGGAATGGTTTGCTCGGGAGATGCAGCAGTTTGCTGAGGATGTTGAAACAGTGTTTCTTTGTCCTCTACCTATGGACACCCTATCACCTGAGCAAGACGCTGAATTCCGTGCCGCTACACATTGTCACATATGTCTGGAACCATTTGCTGTAGATAACGTTAAAGTAAGAGACCATTGTCACCTTACTGGAAGGTATCGCGGATCTGCCCATGATAATTGTAATATTAACTACAAGGACAGTCATGTCGTACCAGTAGTTTTTCATAACTTAAGCGGGTATGATAGCCATTTTATTATTAAGAACCTAGCTTCAGACTTTGACGGACGAGTAGATCTCCTTCCTATCAATAAAGAAAGATACATTTCATTCACCAAGAATATAGAACAGAATTTGGTTAAATTTAGATTCATAGACTCTTTTAGATTTTTGGCTAGCGGACTAGAAACTTTAGCATCATACTTAGACATATATCCAAATTTAAAATCGCAATTCCCGGACTTAGATGACACAAGATTCAAAATTCTCACTAGGAAGGGGGTCTTTCCCTATGACTATATCAACGACTGGACAAAACTTGATGAGACCCAATTACCTGATAAATCAAAATTTTATAATAGTTTAACGGACACAGCTATAAGCGACGAACACTATACACATGCCGAACATGTATGGGGCTCATTTGGTTGTCAAAATTTAGGCGAGTACAGCGATTTATACCTGAAAACTGATGTATTGCTTCTAGCCGATGTGTTTGAGCAGTTTCGGTCAAGTAGTTTGAAAACATACGGTTTAGACCCAGCGCATTACTATACTCTACCCGGATACACTTGGGATTGTATGCTCAAGTCAACAAAAATTAATCTCGAACTGCTTACGGATATTGATAAAGTTTTGTTTATTGAACGCGGTATTCGCGGGGGTCTAAGTCAATGCTCAAAACGGTATGCTGAAGCCAACAACAAATTTTTACCAAATTATAATCCGGAAGAACCATCAAAATTTTTACTTTACGCGGACATTAATAATCAATATGGTTGGGCGATGTCTCAGTACCTGCCGTATGGAGGATTTGAATGGGTAGAAGGTGATAATTTAGATAATTTCAATTTCAATGTATCAGCAGATAATCCAGAAGGGTACATTCTGGAGGTTAATCTAGATTATCCTAAAGACATTCACGATGCCCATGCCGACCTTCCATTTTGTCCTGAGCATCGTACACCACCAAATTCGAAAGAAACAAAATTAATGGCAACACTTACTGATAAGAAGCGATACATCATACATTATCGAAATTTACAACAATGTTTAGAGAACGGTTTGAAATTAACTAAAATCCACCGCGTTTTGAAATTTAAACAATCCGATTGGCTGAGATCCTACATCGATTTAAACACAGAATTGCGTAAGCAAGCTAAAAATGAGTTCGAGAAAAACCTGTTTAAACTTATGAATAACGCGGTTTTTGGAAAGACGATGGAAGACATTCGAAAACACTCGATAGTCAAATTAATAAGCAGGTGGGAGGGGCGTTACGGTGCTGAAGCAATGATCTCAAAGCCAAATTTTAAATCTAGCACGATTTTCGCGGAGGATTTGGTAGCGATCGAACTGAATAAAACGGAAGTTTACTTCAACAAACCCATATATGTAGGTATGTGTATATTGGACATATCAAAATTGAAACTTTACGACTTCCATTACTCATACATGAGAAGGCGTTTCGGTGACAAGGCACGCGTTTGTTACACCGACACAGATTCCCTAGTATACGTCGTGGAAACACCTAATCTGTATGAAGTAATCAAACAAGACGCTCATGAACATTTTGACACCAGCGACTACCCCGACGATAACATCTACGGCATCCCGCGAGTTAATAAGAAAGTTTTGGGGTTGATGAAAGATGAGAACGCCGGTAAGGTGATGACACATTTCGTCGGCCTTCGATCAAAAATGTACTCTTCTAAAACTTTTAGAGATGAAGACGAAGAGATGCTAGATCAGCATAAAATGATGCAGACCGGTAAAAGCGAGACGGAAATTCGACAAGCGCTTGAAAACCGAAGAACTGTTAAGAAGGCGAAGGGTGTTAAGAAGCATATAGTAAAAAACATCATCACATTTGATGACTATGTGAGTTGTTTATCAGTTGGCAAAGAAACATCTGTACAGCAAAAATTATTCCGCTCAGATAAACACCGAGTTTCAACTATCTCTCAGACTAAAATAGCGCTCAGTCCTCACGATGATAAGCGCTATATTATACCGGGCTCGCATGACACTCTACCGTGGGGGCACTATAGCATACCTCAAAATAGTTGAATGTAATAGTAGTACCTTGTATTTCTAAGATTTCTAGTTTTGTAATATGTAAATATTTTATTGTTATATCGTTTTTTTTTATTTTTAACATTAGTTATCCTGTATATTGTATATAATTGTATTTTTCAGTAGATTTCTAGTTTGTAATTAGCTTTGTATTATATATATAATCGTTTCTGCTAAGAATTTTTGTCAGTTCTTTTTACACATCTCATGTATTATGATACCTTATGATAATTGTGATAATTATTTTGTAATGTTATAACATTACTAAAGTTGTCTAATAGAGAGAATATGATTTATTTCTTGTCTTTTTATTTCTGTAATTTAAGGTAAAAAAAAATAAAAAAATATATATTTTATATAAGAACTTTTATTGAAAGAAGAAAATACAGTTCATATTGATATATAATACTAAATTATATCTAAAATAATACGTAAGTATACTAATAATAATACTATAAAGGAGCTAGTGAGTGAGTAGATCTTCCTTCTTTATCCAGGACTTTTCATTTAAGCCGAGCCATTTCACGTAAATGTCACCATTGCTGCGGCGTTTAAGTATTTTTTCAACTAGGTATACATCTGGTTGATTGGTTTTCTGCAGCTCAAACTCGTAGAAAGCACCTCGAACGGGAACTCCGTGTAGATCTTCCAACAAGTATGTGATAGGTTTTGTAAATTGAACTTTAACTACTTTGAATAATTCTGTTGACCAGTTAGGTGTATATCCCTTGGAAAAGACTCCTTTGAATTTGCTTATACGTACGATGTCATTCAAATCCAACCTACGTTTACTGATAGTTTTTACATTAGTGTTATACACCGACAGCTGTGTCGTAGGTTTAACAGATGCAGGAGGCATACCTATTGTTCTATGTTTTGTAGTATTATAGCTATCAACTACTCGTTGTAATATATCAACCCATTTAAATTTCCCTCTGTAGCTAAACTCCTTATACAGCTTTTGCTTAATTGTACGAATAACTCGTTCGACTATTGAAGCCTTAATCACGGAATACGTAGAGTAATGATTTATGTTATATTCATTCATTAACTTTTTAAAATGTTTATTGTAAAACTCTTTCCCGAGATCAGACTGCAAATTTTTAGGTATGACTGAATCCTTAAAGATACTACGGACCTGCTTTGTCACCTCTTCTCCGGTCTTAGTTTTCAACGGACGTACATACAAGTATTTCGAATAACAGTTTATCATCATCAGTATGTAACGATAACCCTTATTTACTTTAGCGTAGGGAATAAACTCCGCTAAATCTATTTGAAACAAATCATCATAACCCTTTATTATAGTACTACGTCTTTGAAAATTTTTTCTAGCAGATCTATGTATTTCATCGACAACGGTTTGTTTTGCGTTCATCTCTGCTAATAACTGCAGATACTCAAATTATAAGTTATGTAAGACTGAACTATTAAATAGAATGTAAAGTAATATATCCTACGACTATTGCGGGGTTCTTTGAGTAATTAACAAATTTTGTAGGTCTACGAGCGGTGATCTATCAAAATTTTTAGATCTAGAATCTGCTTTAGCTAGAAGCCATAAAGTTGCCTTAGATAGTTCTATACAAAGTGTGGTCAGAGTTTTAATACTATCGCGTAGCGCGTCGTGACTGTTGTTAGATATCTCGCTATCCATATACCATTTTGTAACTGCATCCTCTGCATCTACGGGGTCAGCTAAATTGATTAATCTTCGTTTCTTACAGTCAATAGTTTTATTTTCTAGTATTAAAGCATGTTTCTTTGTTACCAGATCTGAATCATTAATAGCGTGGCCTGCGTTTGTAATTCTTTTGTTTTCTAAATCGAAATTCTGATCCTCTGTTAGCTTAAATCCTACCCCGGGAGGACCTGGAACTGTTACAGCACCTCCAACTATTGAACGCCCAAACAAATCTATAGTAGCATTCATACTGCTAATGGTAACGAACTGACTACTTACAACCGTGATGAAATCTTTTATTCTATAATACCTTCTTCTTTTAACTCGGAAATAATTGAAATTATTTCGTTTTCATTCAGAGGACTACTGTTACCGGCTTCTTTTACAGCAAATAACAAACGAAGTCGGTCGACAAGTTCGTTAGCTTTATTCCAGTAGACGTATTCGACTTTGCAATCGCTTAATTTTTTAAAATTTGACAATGATGATGATAGTCTAATACCTAAACCTTTGATTCTGGATAAGTTCGGTTTAATTATATAATCATACTTCCAATGTTTAACAGCTGTTATTTTACCCTGTGGTCTATAGGATTTCTTATGCGCATTAGTAAGGGCTATTATCTGCATATAATTATTGATATCAGCTTGCGGTGGTGTAGACTCTAATTCTCTAAACGTGAGTAAGTCAAACAGACCGGGTGTTGCTTCGAAAGCGTTGTTTTTAATTATGATGTTTGTATCACGTATAGTCACAGGGGAAGATGCAAATGTCCACGCGTCTCGATCAATTTTATATCTAATACCGAATCTAGTTCTATCTATGTTGCTACCACCCCTAGCTATTAGCATACCGTAATGAGTAGGGAAATCATGAGTTTTAGTAGATTCTTCTTCTTCATCTGCTTCCGATGATGATGATGCAACAGGTTGTTTTTTAACTTTCAACAGGGGAATGTAACTAGCAGTAGTAGTAGTAGATGGTTGTGTTTTAATTTTCAATAGGGGAACGTTAACTGATTCGGCAATAGTTTCCAAAGGAGATATAACCTGTTTATGAGTATCACGATAAATACGTTCTGCTTCAGATTTATCACGACGAAAGTAAGCAAATTTTCTACGTATAGCCTTGCGTGCGTTTATTATTTTACGTTTTAAACTCATATCGTATGAGCTCGACATGTTGACAACTCTAAAAGACGACTAAGCGAATTGAATCTAATTATAAACTTATATATGTATCAAAACCTTTCCGATATCTACCGCTGTTTAGGGAACAATCTTTATTAATAACTAGGAAATCATACGGATCCTTCCAACACATACGACAAATGTTTTTGAAGTCTTCATAGCTAACATCTCCTACAACATGATCCCTATACACATGCTTTAAATTTAATTCGTCCTGTTTAAAAAGAATAATCAAGTTTGCGTTATCCCTTATCAAATGTTTTGGTATCTTTGCATATGTCTGACCTAAATAAAACGAGTCAACACCTTTATGTCTACCCATACTAAAATATTCTCTAATTTTTTCCTGTTTATCGCAAATAATATCGTCGAAAATGAATACTGAATTAGGTTTGATGTTGCTAGGACTGATTACGTCATCGTTTTCATTAAACTCTTGATAACCAATGCTTTTAATAGGTTTCATAACTTCCCTTAAGAATTCGTATTTCGGTTGAAATAAGGATTTGGCAAACAGGTAGATGTTTTCAAATTTTAATCCGTTTTCACTAATCAGTAGACCTAACATAACATTAGTTTTACCGCAGGAAGAAGGACCGCTCAGAATTGCTCGACAAGACGTAGGTAATAAGTCACCGTGTTTTCGATCATCGTCAGATTGTAGAGATACATCGCTGTCTAAATTAAATATGTTTAGCGTTTTCTTTTGTTTAACAGTTTTCATTATGGTATGCGTACGTGTTTAGTCACGGTTTCAGTGAACGGGTTATATTCTATCAAGGAGTCGTGTAGGATCAAACAATATGCCTTTGTTGTATTGGTAAATGCAGCGGAAGATTCAAGTTCTAATCTAATATCGACAGTGGAATCCTTAAAACTTTCTACCTGTCTCGAACAATCAATTACAAAAACGGGGTATGTTTCAAATTTTGAATAATCGATTAAACAGCTATCAGTCGATCCTCTACCTATATCATAGTAACTCTCGCGAAAGCGTGTATAATTTAAATAAGCAGGAATGTAATCCTTACTACTGAAATCGAGATTTAAACGTTGCTGTGGAAACACTTGCGAATTTAAATACAGCTTAATATCGACTAGGTTCGAATGAGTAAATGTAGTAGGGTTACCTGTTCTTATACCCAGCTGACGCTCGTCTTGTAAAACTACAAGAACCCAACGCGGTTTTTCCAATTCATTTGAATTCTTTATACGCCAAACCTGATTTTTAGTAGTTCCCAGCGAGGGTAGTTCGTGTAATTCCCAACGCCTAAATGGAATGATAATAGAAGAATTATCTCTCAAACTTTCAACTAAGTTCAACTTGCTTTCATCCGATAATAGTATATGAGGAACCTCCCAAGACAGTCTATCAATCTTGATTTCTACATCAGTACCTGCATCTCCAGCAGCGCTTTTATAGCAATTAAAATCATTCTTAGAACGTATCAAAACTAACTGACCGCTCATATGAGGAATAACTTTCTTGTAATCATCTGCAAACCCGAAGATATCCTTTAAAGGAATTCTACACGTGAAATTGAACACGTTATTCCCCGCATTATGTAGCAGGCCATTTCCGTTTTCGAGTTCGATTCCCCATGCACTACTGGATAAAGCCCGATCCTCGGCACCGTGTGAAACGAGACCTTTTATAGTACTTGTAATACCCGGATGTTTACACACATCGATGATTTGATTCGTACCTAATATTAGTTGAATTTCGTCAAACAGAAAGTAAGCAAAATTGTTTACCGGTAGGAATTCTACGTTGACTTTTCGAGTCATAGTACCTTTAACAAAAATGTAGCTATCGTACAAAGCTAAAACATTATCCGAATTTTGTATGGTGATTCTAATGATGTCTGAATGATTTACATTTAACGTAAACGGCAAATAGGTATAGAAGTCCTCTTTTATTATATCTGTATCGACACGAGGTTTTTGAAATATATTTAATTTATCAGTAGCAAAGATGCTTTCTGTGTTAATATGCAATTTACTTCTTTTCGACATGTTGATGTTGTACTTTAAAACCTAGAGATTCAAGAAACAGCTGATTCTCTTTAGATAACTTTATACGTAAGAGGTCCGCACTAGTCGGTGTACGAAGACGAATGACCCTCGAATGATGCGAGGCATGGTTTTTATAGTTAAAGTTTATCCCCATTTTTCACGTTTAAGTTCTAGTCTTATACTTGTGAAGGTATCTTCAGAAAAATTTACCAGTTGTCCACTCGAGTCTACTAATCGAATGGAAATATTATCAATTTCACTGACAGTGACAGGAAAGTAAATCACGTGTGTTGGTTCCTTCTCAATCAGGTATCCAGGTGGTACGCAGAGACCAAATTCAAAGATTGTATGACACGGTTGATTATTTCTATACGCGCCCCCTGTAATATTCGTGTCTACAAAGATGTTCGGGGTAGAGAGTATATCGACAATTCGATCTGATACGTGTCTGATACCGGGTAGTAATACACGATTGTTAAATCCTAATAGAGAGCCTATACTGTTAGGTTTGCTAAAATCTATAACCGCTGTGGCAGATTCAATCTCACACTTTCCCGTATTAGTGTTAGCCTTGATTTGTAGTAGTAAATCTCCTTCTTCAGGATCGCTCGTATTAATTTGATTCTTTATATAGTTAGCGATTTCTGACAATTCGTAACTACCGGTTGTGATAGTTATCTCTTGATCTCCGTAATAAAATTTATTTTTCCCCGGAAATATATTCCGTATCGTATGACTTGTATATAGGCCAACTAATCCTATGGAATATCTGTATTGCTCACGATCTAGTTGTATATTCGGATAAATACTACCGGTAGAGAGGACATTTCCATTACCGTACACAGAGATGGTTCTAGCCATACTTGTTCGAATTATACATACACTTCTCTTTTATACAAAAATCTCAGACACAGATGCCCACAGTTGTATGTATTGAACTTTTGTTCTCGAGCAACATTATAGTATACATTGCAACGAGGACCGAAATATTTCACAAGTTCAGCCGGTGGTCTTAGGTCTCCGAAGGGGTCAAAATACAAAACAACATTTCGATCCTTTCTATAAGCTACCCAATGCGTACCGGGTCCTCCAGCATCATCGAGATTAACAATAGCTCTTTCAAATCGTAAAGGTTTATTTGGTAGACTTATTCTCATATAGACACCTCTGAAAAAGGGTATGTCTTTAGCATGTTTTATTAAATCTAGGTTTGTAAGTGGTCTCCGAGGCAGGTTATTCAGTTTTTTGACCTGTACGGTTTCAGATACAATGCTGTACCGCCTGCTTTATAAGGTTTCAGGTAAAGAGCGTTTCCGCTCTTTCTATCTATTGCGAGAGCCTCCATACTTTTATTATGTCGTTTAGTTTCTTCTAGCTGCCTCTTATTACTATTAGCAGTGTTAACAGCTTTTGCTACGCCCGAAGCGCCCCCTATAATTGCACCGAGAGCCGAGAGGCCAGCAAAAATTGGTATGAGAGGTAAAATACCCCCTGTAGCTGTAGGTACCGGAATAATTCGAGGTACTTTAACGTTTTTCCTACCTCCTACGTTTTTAATGATTCTTCTAGCGGCGTTCAAAGCATGGTGTATTAAATCCTTTCCCGTGAGGGTCTTACTTGCTCGATTTACCGTACTTACAAGCTTCTTTAAAATACCTCCTTTAAAAGTGACAATCTTCTTTGTATTTGCAATCTTCTTTGTCTTTCTCCTACTAGTCTTCCTATTCACACCCATTCCTAACTTTCGTTTAACCTTCATTATACCGGTTACAAGCAGAGCTGAAGCCTTTTCCCCTAATTTGGAGTCTTTAGCTTTAACACGTCTCCAGGCAGCTTCTTCTAAAACATGATCTGCCTTATGTCTACTATCCAAGTCTGAACTTTGAGCGTACGAAATATCGTGCTGCATACACGCCTGATCCAGGGGGTTTATACCTTTATCTCCTCTTTCTAATCTTTTAGATAATTTAGTTCCGGGTCCGCAATATTGGTAAGAAGGCAGGTGTAGTTCGATCGGGAGCCTGTCGATGAGCTTGTTAACAACACTGTTATCCTGGTGAGTCAACATCACGTACTGAGATAAGAGAACAAATCCATCTCTATTTATACTCGGCAAAAACTTACTGTCTCAAGCTATTGCTAGTGGTAGTAAAACACAAATAATTTTTTATACGTTTATTCTTTATTAAATACATTTGTAAGAGACAATCGCGAAAATTTCTTATATAACTTATTCAATACACAATACGATTTTATTTCATTTCGTAATACATATAAAGCGTTTATATAATTTTCTAACCTATTTCTATATTCAATCATCCTCAGCTTCTTATGGTACATCTGTTGATGTCTCGTGAATTGCTGGCCATGACGCTGCCGGTGCTTGCTGATTGGGTTGTAACTGACTGTGTACGACATTGATAAATTTTGATGGATAAAGTTTTATTATCTCTAATAAAATGAGCGAGTTCAATCCACCGCGATCTTTTAAATTTAACGACGAGTAGTTACCGCACGACAATTCGGCTGAGAATAAAATCGATTCGTTTGACACGTTCTTCTGACGTCTCACTCCTTCAGCTGTGTTCTCTACACTTGCGTAGTAGAAGTACGAGAAATTAAGGTGACGTAATACACGAGCATGTTGGTTAATAAGCGGTGCTAGATGCATGATCCTTTGAAATTCGTGGTCTTTTACCGTTATCTTCCGCTGGTCATAACATATCATAACCGTGTTGCCGTAAAAAACACTATGATTAAACTCAACGTAAAGATTCGTATATAGATGGAATTTCAGCTTTTTATCGTTCCATATTTTCGTGGAAAAGAAGTCTTTGAACATTGCTTCGACTCGGACATCATACAATTCGGACCATATACTTTCTGTCAACATAATTTCACCATGCTCGCATATGTTGTTGATACATTCCAATTTAACAGTCACGTCAAATTCATTAGGTTGTTCGGGCGGGATAATTCCTACTACGATATCATGTAAATGAATAGCGTCTTCTCTTGGTCTCATGACAAATAGAGGGTATTGTACAGATCCTAACAACTGCATGTGTTCACCCGGATAGACGGTAATCAACGACGATTCTGGTGTTGCTACATTATCTGTACTTTGTACCTGTAAGCTTGATGCATCGTCAGCATAGTATGGTTTGTTCAGACCTAAACAAGAAATAATTATTCAGTAACATTCAAAGGATTTCGTTCTTTTAAAACATACCTATTTCTTCATGCATCACTTCGTAGTCTTGACCCTGGAAATAACTGCTCGGTTCCGGAATTGATAAGTTTGCAGATTGATCCGGTTCATCATACTGTTGATCTAAAATGAAATAAATTATTCAAATGTACACACACACACACACACACAAACCGTTTTCTTTCTTACCCATTTCAGCACTACTTGTAAACGTGTCTCCATAGCGATGATAATAATAATCAGGACTGCCTAAACTCATCATAGTACTGTTATACGATCAACTGTTGCACTCTAATGACTAATAGCCTTTCATCAAAATACATTTTATAGCGATTTCTACACATGCGCATGAATACATGTCTTCAATCCAGTTGAATCATAATGAACAACCCTATGACTCAGAGTTAATCCCTGTAAAACAGATTCTGGGAATTGAGGTAAAAACAATATCGATAAATGACATGTTTCTACATGTTAAATTGTTTTCGCATAATTACATAATAAGAAATTCCAATCATTTTGTTATCGCTTAAACTTATAACTAAAACACGTCTAATGATTCGCATTTATTTAAGCGCGTTTTGTTTATTTTGTATTTATTTGATAAGCTTATACCTAAAATAAGATATTTATAAAAATCAATCTAGTTGATTATTAGAAATAACAAACTTTTTAATTATCTTGTTCAGAAAAACCCTATGTTATGAGTACGTGGTCGCTAGTCAACAATTTTTTTTTATAACCAGTTTACAGTGCTTTAATAGATTACCTCGTTGGTGTAGTGGATGCATTGGCTGGCTACCATTCGAACGGTCCCCGGTTCAAACCCTGTTGGCTCCATTGATTTTTATAAAAAAAATATAGCGGGTTGCCTATCTACAGGCGTATAGAAATCTACTATACCGATCATATGACGTCACCGATAGATGGCATTAGCAGCGCTAGGAATTCAAATCTTTCAGCGGGAAATGATGACAAGTTGGAAATGACAGATACAAAATGGCGGATATGTAAATGACATTCAAAATGGTGATTCAAAATGGCGATCCAAGATGGCGATTCAAAATGGCGATCCAAGATGGCGATTCAAAATGGCTATTCAAAATGGCCGCTGAGTAGGGATAGGAGTGGGGCTTAAGTGGGGGGCTTAAGTGGGGGGGCCTAAGTAGGGGGCTAAGTGGGGGGTCTAAGTAGGGGGCTAAGTGGGGGGTCTAAGTAGGGGGCTAAGTGGGGGGCCTAAGTAGGGGGTAGTGGGGAACCGCGGATGACCTTGAATGGTAAAACGAACCTTCATAAGAAAATACATGGGATTTTGCGCTAGAACTCTCTTAGCCTATCTACTGTTGATAGTGTAATTATATGTAATATTGTTCTTTTTTCTACTGAAAGTTATGACCTTACATTTATTCACATTTACTTTTATCTCATTTTTACTACACCAATCAATGAAACGGTTAATATCATCTTGCAGATTGATACAATCTTGTGCAGAAGAAATAGAATTAATAATTTTCAAATCATCAGCATACACATAAGCATGACATTTAAAAAGACTAAGAGCATCATTCTAAAAGTTAATGAACAGCACTGGCCCTAGATTGGAGCCCTGCGTAACTCCACTAGATGTTAAGAACTTAGTTGATTGGCATCCTCTATACTCTACATACTGATATCTGCCTGTTAATAATGATCGAAATAATTTGATAAGATCATCACATAAACCAAATGAATTTAATTTATCTAATAATATTCTATGGTTAACTACATCGAACGCTTTGGACAAATCAGTATACACAGCATCCACTTGATGCGCATGTTCAAATTCATTAAAAATAAATTGCGTGAATTCACATAAATTTGTTACTGTAGATTTTTTGTGCATGAAGCCGTGCTGGTTTTCACTGATAGATAAGGAGATATGGCTGTACAATGTATTCGCTAGAATTGACTCAAAAACTTTACCGAAATTTGGCAGAATTGCTATTGGCCTATAATTAATGATATTATTTCTATCCCCAGATTTAAACACCGGAGTCACTCTGGCTATTTTCCAAATATCAGGAAAAGTGCTAGTTTCCAAAATCAGATTAAAGATGTAACATAATGGTCCCGCAAAGACACCCACACAATCTTTCACAAAAAACGAGGGAATCTCATCTGATCCCATTGTAAAGTTATTCTTAAGTTTTTTCACAGCCACTAGAATATCACTCTCTGTTATCAAAAATTTATGTAGCACTCTACCGTTAACATAATTTGTAACATTTTCTGAACCGTTATCAGTAGAAGTATTGATATACACACTGCTAAAAAAGGAAGCAAAACTTTCAACAATATCTTGTGCTGAATTAAGGTTAGAATTATCATACAACATCCTTGCAGGAACGCTGGATATGTTCTTTTTAGTATTTATGAAAGACCAAAATTTTGTTGGCTCCTTTTGAAGACTATCTTCAGCTGACTTGACGAAATTTAAATATTCTTTTTTGATGTCGATTTTAATTTCCTTTCGTAACGCATTTGTTCTATGTAGATAAACATTTAATTTCGTTCTTTTGTATTTTTTCCATAAAGAATTTTTAAATTTAATTTTGTTTCTTATACTTTTAGTAAACCAGGTGGGAAAATTTGCTTTACCTACTTTGGTTTTTGGGACATACGCATTCAAGTCATATAAGATCTTATAGAAATATTGGCAAGACTCATTTACAGATTTAATGGAAAACAGTCCATTCCAGTTTGTCTCCAATAGTCCATTATACAAGCCTAGTAAATCAGCTCTACAAAAGTTATAC
Organism: Agrypnus murinus; assembly: GCA_929113105.1. Taxonomy (NCBI): domain Eukaryota; kingdom Metazoa; phylum Arthropoda; class Insecta; order Coleoptera; family Elateridae; genus Agrypnus; species Agrypnus murinus. The sequence goes on along the minus strand of OV816023.1, from coordinate 2,236,270 downwards.
TTGAGTACCGCATTTATGGGTCGGAAATTTCCATAAATGTTATCCTTACAATCATTAGTTATTTGTACAGTTAGAGATAATGAGGGATGATGATTATCTTCTGGTACCAATGGACTATCACAATGATTAATTTGGCATTTTATATCTTTTGTGGAAAACACCAGATCTAAAAGCCTATTGTTGGTGTTACGTACTGTATTATGTTGTTTAAGGTCATTGTAATTAACAAAATCATTTAGCGGAATGGATGTTCCAGATAGTCTTATACCAATGTTGTCAATAAACTGATTGGCATATTGAGGAATATTGTAATCCCCAACAATTAAAGTGTTATTTTCCAGTGAACAACAACTTTCAATGTAACGAAATATTTCATTATAATCTTCGACGGTGGCTGAAGGAGATATATATAACGCAATGATGTTAAAATGATAATCTCTGTCACCCACTTTTATACCAAGAATATCAATGTTTGGCAACGGAGATACGAGTGACAGTTCTTCAGAATAAATATTTGTTTTAACAGCAATCAACAATCCACGACCTCTATTCATACTATCAATTCTGTAAACATTAAAACTACCATCGAAATATTCGCTAGACAGTACATCATGACGTAACCATGTTTCGCTTAAAATGATGACACTAAAATTGGCAGCACATACGTTAGGATAGAAAACATCAACCTTAGTGTTTAAGCCTCTTACATTTTGGTAAAAAATAGACAAATTAGTATCATTACACTTAGGATAAATGTTCTGTTGGATATTCATTAGTTTTTTTGTGTTAAGTTTTGTTCATTTCTTACAATAATTTTAGGTATACCGTTTTGATATTTTAGAAGTAGGTTTGTTTCCCCTTTATTTCTCCGCTCTTTAAATTCATTTCTTACTAAATAACTAAGATGACGCTGATATGCTGTTAGGTCTCTATTCAAATATTGTCTGTCTGTTAGTTTATACGATTTTAAAACCTTCACTGCTTGATGTGCTGTAGCAAATGTTATTTTGACAATTCGTATTCCACTCTCTTTGATTTTACCTAAACGATTGCATGACAAAACTTCTATTTTCTCATTAACAGGAACATTAGACAACAAAATCTGATGGCAGCGAGTTAAGTCATCTTCTTTACGCAGCTCTGGTGTATCTTGACTAGATTCAGGAAGATTGAATAAGATGAGATTATTTGACCGCGATTGTCTGTCCTCTAATTCAGATATGAGTTCTTCTTGCGGTAACAGTTGTTTCTTGTCTGATTCCGAAGTACCTTCATTGTTACATTTGCCTTTTAGCTCATCGATATCTTTCTTTAAACTTGCGATTTCACCTTTTAAATCATTGATGGTTGAGACAATATCACATTTATCGCAATAAAAATTAATCTTTCTACGTTTAGATCTTAAGCAATCGACTTCTCCTTTTGAAAGAGCAGCACAGTTGATATGAATCGGTTTTACGACATATATCACATACAATAGATTCCAATTCAGTACACGATTTTTTGCATGCACTACAGAAGGACATTTTCTATAATATATGTAACTCCTAGATTCTTGGTTTTGCTGTTATGCTTCTTCTTATACAGCAACTTCGTTTAATGCCTATCTTCCGAAAGCATAAAGTATAACGCTCAAGATGACCTTTCAAAGCGATAAACGTATCTTTTAAAGTGATATTTTAATTCTCCAAATTCCTCTTATTATTTACATTTATTTATTATTTAATTGTAATTTATATTATTAATCAAATTCTGTACTCACGTGTAATATCTTTTACACACGCAAAATTACTTTCTCTCATTAAAACTTAAATAAATTAAGTAAATGTAAACATTCCATCATTATCCGACGTGGTCGGCACACTCTGCTGCTACATGCAGCGTTGAAAATTTTAAAATTTTATTTACTCTGCCAAAGTATTCCGTTGTGATTGTCTCTTTATTGTCTCTTTCTCGTTTATTCTCAGCCCCTGTTGGAACCAAGGTAGTAGTTAGAGTACCTGCGTTCTGGCTCAAAATCCCATGTTATTTTAAAGGGGCCTCAAAGTTACCGAAAATACCACAAATCCAAGATGGCGGCGGCTCGATGGCTCCTCCCCTTGCTTCTGATTGGCTATCCCCACTCCTGTAGCCACACCTACTTCTCTCTGATTGGTCGACGCCATCTTGGATGATACGCCTACTGCTCTCTCATTGGTCAATTAAGTCACCTATACTGCTCTCTGATTGGTCAATTAAGTCACCCCTATAGCTCTCTGATTGGGCAATTAAAATAAGAGCGTTGTCCGGATTATTGATTGAGTTGATCGTCCAATAGAAACCTACTACTACTACTACTAGCCGGTATTGATTATACATAATAATAATAATAATTGAAGGGTGGTGCGCGCGTTACCCTGAGTATTAATTTGTAATAATAATAAGCGTATATGCAAAGCATGAAAAAATTCTTGTTTGAAATTACCGAAATACCAGTTGAAAGGGTTAAAAAAAAAAGTACATATTACATGATAATAAAAGTATGTCGGTTGTCACTGTACATGCTTATAGGTATACGATATTTATTGATTCGATGAAAGCAAGCAATTAATATTCATAGGGGTAGAAAAACCTCGATTTACATATCAACAACAATAGCAATACTACATAGAGGCGTAAGACAATATAATACTTATCTGAATTATGTCTTCTCCACACATGTTTTATGAGCTAATAATAATAATAATAATAAAACTCGATAAATAATTTTTATTGGTTTTATTTCATACTTTTGCTTAATATAAATTATATATGCATGAGATTATATGATTCCAGATGAGAAATAATTCGTACTCTCTTTTATAATAATGGGGGGTTCTTAAAGATTCATTAATAAATCTACGAGTGAGGTTAACATCAATTAGAAATTTATAACGAAATACACTCATTGAAAGACGGATAGTTACGTACTTTATGCATGTTTTCAACTATTATAATAATAATAATAAGCGTATACCTATAAGCATGAAAAATTCTTGTTTGAAATTACCGAAATACCAGTTGAAAGGGTTAAGAAAAAAGTACATATTACATGTTAATAAAAGTATGTCAGTTGTCACTGTACATGCTTATAGGTATACGATATTTATTTATCTTTATGTTTTGAAGGTGAATGAGGATATTTATCATAAAACGTATGCAAAATACTTAGAAATGTATTATCCTAGACATCAATAAAAGGGATAAATGACTGAAATACCAACTGAACGGTTAACTTATTGAAAGCTCACTAGTACTAACTAACTATAAACGAGATATATTCTAAGATGCGCAAAGTGCAACAAGCATGTTAGTAAATAAATTAGGGTGAGTAGTAGTAAATAATTTCCCTCTTTATTTAATTTTGTCAATGTACTAAAGAGGGTCCTACTACCAACCGAAAATCAATAAATGTATGCGTACTTTGCAAATTCACCCTTTGTATCTGTTGATATTGAAAGAAAATTACTATCTAAATGTTTATACTATCATGCTAAAGATAGGAGGATATTAATAATAAAACTCGATAAATAATTTTTATTGGTTTTATTTCATACTTTTGCTTAATATAAATTACATATGCATGAGATGTACACCATTTAGTTGATCATATAGTATACAAACCTAAGTACTATCAATTCTCCTTTTTTTCTGAATAAATAACAGCTCTAATAAATAAATAAGTAATAGAAACTACGTATTTATCATATCGTATATGAGGTGTGTTAAGGTCTAAACAACCCACCGAATAGAACTTAGGGTGAATCTTACCTTTTCTAACTAATATAAGTGTAGTGTATTATGTATTATACATATAATGTCATATAATAAACTACTGATATCACTGACACGCTGGGTGACGTATCTAGAGTAGCATTATGCACATTCATTATTTGGCAGCAAATCGCCGAAGACGGATTTAAACTACATATACGTTGTTTTATTATGGAAGAGAAAATTAGAATAAACAAATAGGTAATTTATAAATAAAAGGATACTACAATAAGAAATAAATGTACAATTTTGTTCGTTTAAACTAATATGTTTAACGTCTGCACTTTAGTATTTTTAGGGTAGATATATTGATGTTCGATACCCCTCAGATGCAGTTTTAATTGAAGAGCTAACATTAATTTATAGGCTATAATTTCAGATCGATCCTCTTATGAGTCAGTGAATTTGATTAGTAAAACCCTAATCTAGTACTTACTATATGAACCATCGCTGATGCTGTTGTTGTATGTATAGAAATAAATGTACTATGTTGTTCGTTTAAGATATTTATTTTAGTTCAGAGAGCATTTACAAACAAAATACAATTTATAAAAAGCAGTCATTTAGAACAGGGTAAGATAATTCGTAATCTGATATTCAATTATAAACATACAAACAAAATAGACTTAAGTAAGAAACAAACGTATGCATTACATAATATCTAAACTGTTACACACACGCGCGCGCACACACACACTATACACGAATAAACTTCAAAAACGTAACATAATTTACCCCTAATTGTCTATTTTTTGTTTTGATTAACTGTACAAGTTCGTCATATGCCTGTGTCACATTTTCCTCGTTGTTGCTTCCTTGAATGTGGACAGCCTCCGTGGTATACCGTTGAGTATTTATCAATATTTCTCCATTCGGTAAAAACAACTCTGTATCATAACATACAATAGCCGAGATCGAGATTGTATTATACGTTCCACCATCTAAGACACAACTATGAAATTGCTGCCGCAATTATTGATCGTCGTTTGACCAAAATGCCGTATCAGTAGCTTCATAATCATCAATATAGTCGCTATCGTAATTGGATGCCGAAGAAGAAGAAGAAGACATTGTTTTTGGTTAGATGTTAGTCGGAGGCTGTAAGAAGTGAAATAATTAATATTAATATATACATACATATAGTTATAAACCAACACTCACTTAATAAGTTAGAAAAACATATGTGAACGCTAATAAACTACTCCCTACGTTTAATGTTGATCAGAATTACGTTTAGTTAATATTACCATGCATTCTAGCAAATAATAATAATAAACAACGTCAATAAATAAAAGTTTATTAATACTTACTCGGTGTTCTATCCTAATAACTAATAGTACAACAAACAACGCAGGCACACACACTGTTCAGTTCTTAATAATAATAATGCCTACAAGAGAGTTAATAGGTCTATTTATATGCATCTGCAAAAAAATCCCGCCCTTCTGACTTGCTGGGGAAAAAGAAAAAAAACAACGCAGGGGTACACTATATCGTATTGAAATAGAGCAAGGTGTACGGATCATTAACTTCAACCATTGTAGTGTATTCTCTTTGCATGAACGTGTATTAAACTTAGTTTTCGTTGGCTCTATGCGTATATACCCAAACCCTGACAATCATAAAAGCTAATTGAAAAAGTATATGAACTACTGAATCGTAAAGAATATATTAGAAGTATGACATCAAACTGAATAATAATATTATTTATTCTATGATATCTCTCCGGCTATAATTGAAACGTTTCGTGCTCGTTTTCGATACAGCTGTTATCATCCTTCTTTACGATGTACAACAAAGTCTATCCACTAGTTGATTAGGGATGGTGCCCCGACACATCCAGCCTGATTTCATAGTGTTTAACTTTTAGACTTTGACCGAAACATGTATATCACCTATCCCACTCTGTCATACATAGGTCTCTAATATATAGGTATACTATTGTCTCATTAAACTTATAACGCGTACGAACGAACTCTTACAACATAAAGAGAGTTTATAATGCAGGCGAATAACGAAATTTACTATCAGCTGACCAGAAGAAGAAGAAGTAAAGGACGAATACATAATCATATTGATATGAACACTATTTTTATTCTAGTTTTCAACGATACATCTAGTTTGAGGACGAAAAATAACTGATTAGCGCAGATAGGAAATGCGGTGGGCTTGGGCGATGTCTCAGTACCTGCTATATGGAGGATTTGAATGGCCTGAGGGTATTCTAGATCAACCTCGACAATGTATCCTTCGGGTAGAAGGTGATGATGATGATTTAGACAACTTTAATTTCAATGTACCGGCAGACAATCCTGAAGGATACATTCTCGAGGTTGATCTAGAATACCATCAGGTCATTCAAATCCTCTATATGTTAGGTACTGAGACATCGCCCCAGCCCACCCCATTTCCTATCTGCGCTAATCAGGTATTTGATATAATACACTTAAAACTAGAATAAAAATAGTGTTCATATCAATATGATTATGTATTCGTCCTTTACTTCTTCTTCTTCTGGTCAGCTGATAGTAAATTTCGTTATTCGCCTGCATTATAAACTCTCTTTATGTTGTAAGAGTTCGTTAGTACGCGTTATACGTTTAATGAGACAATAGTATACCTATATATTAGAGACCTATGTATGACAGAGTGGGAATGATTTTCTATATTAACGTTTATGGTTTAATTCATACACCCTTAAATGAAACAACATCAAGTGATATACATGGTTTTATTTAGCTTTAATTTATTTCACATAATCGCAGTATAATAGTTTATAAATAAAAACAATAAAATCATTTTATCGAGTTTTATTTTCACATAAAACATATGAGAAAAATATATACAAATATATATACAATCATTTTCTTTTTATATCAAGATTTTACATAAAGCTGGTGAAAGAAAATATATAAAACATTTTTTTTGCTATACATAAAAATTCATTCAAACATCTATGTTAAAAAAGTTCTTATAAAAAGATGTGAAGAATATATACAAATATAGTACACGCATTTACTATATAGAGGTAAGTATTGACTTACAACGATGACTTATAAAAGAAAAGAAATATACAAAACTATGTTGATATGTACAATAACTAACAAGGTAAGACTTATGAGGATGACTTATTAAAGAAACAATATGATAACACTCTAGCATTTACATTATTTGTTGCCGGAAGAATAAAAACTTATCTTTAACTTATATATTAACTCTATACAGTTATGTTAAGCAGGTATGCGATAGTGTCCCCATGGTAGAGTGTCATGCGTGCCGGGGATGATATAGCGCTTGTCGTCGTGAGGGCTGAGCGCGATTTTAGTCTGAGAGATGGTTGAAACTCGATGTTTATCGGATCTGAATAGTTTTTGTTGCACACATGTTTCCTTGCCTTCGTTTAAACAGTTAACATAGTCATCGAAAGTGATATGATTTTTAACTATATGTTTCTTGACACTCTTCGCCTTCTTAACAGTTCTTCGGTTTTCAAGAGTCTGTCGAATCTCCGTATCACTTTTGCCTGCCCGCTCCATTTTCTGTAGATCTAACATCTCCTCATCTTCATCTCTAAAAACCTTCGTCGAGTACATTTTTGATCGAAGGCTGATAAAATGCGTCATCACCTTACCGGCGTTCTCGTCCTTCATCATACCCAATACTTTTTTATTAACGCGCGGGATGTCATATGTATTATTCTCGGGGTAGTCACTGGTGTCGAAATGTTCATGAGCGTAACGTCTAATGTCCTCATACAGATTAGACGTTTCGACGACATATACTAGAGAATCTGTGTCGCTATAGCAAATTCGCGCCTTGTTGCCGTAACGCTTCCTCATGTATGAGTAATGGAAGTCGTACAGTTTTAATTTTGATATATCCAATATACACATGCCTACATATATGGGTTTGTTGAAGTAAACTTCCGTTTTATTCAACTCAATAGCTACTAAATCTTCGGTAAAAATTGTGCTGGACTTAAAATTTGGCTTTGAGATGAGCGCTTCAGCACCGTAACGTCCTTCCCATTTGTTTACTAATTTGACTATCGAGTGTTTTCTAATGTCTTCCATCGTCTTGCCAAAACCCGCGTTATTCATAAGTTTAAATAGGTTTTTCTCGAACTCGTTTTTAGCCTGCTTACGAAGTTCAGTGTTTAAGTCGATATATGACTTTAGCCAGTTGTTCTGCTTAAATTTCAAAACGCGGTGAATTTTGATTAACTTCAACCCATTTTCCAAACATTGCTGTAAATTCCGGTAATGTATGATGTATTGCTTCTTATCAGTAAGCGTTGCCATTAATTTTGTCTCTTTTGAATTTGGCGGCGTGCGATGCTCAGGACAAAATGGAAGATCTGCATGGCGTCGTGAATGGCTTGAGGGTATTCTAGATCAACCTCGAGAATGTATCCTTCAGGATTGTCTGCCGGTACGTTGAAATTAAAGTTGTCTAAATTATCATCACCTTCTACCCATTCAAATCCTCCATATGGTAGGTACTGAGACATCGCCCAACCGTATTGATTATTAATATCATCATAAATTAAAAATGTTGTTGGTTTTTGAGGATTATAATTAGGTAGAAATTTGTTGTTGGCTTCAGCATACAGTTTTGAGCATTGGCTTAGACCTCCACGAATACCGCGCTCGATAAATAAAACTTTATCGATATCCGTAAGTAGTTCGAGATTAATTTTGGTTGACTTAAGCATACAATCCCAGGTGTATCCGGGTAGAGTATAGTAATGCGCCGGGTCTAAGCCGTACGTTTTCAAACTGCTTGACCGAAACTGCTCAAACACATCGGCTAGAAGCAATACATCTGTTTTCAGGTATAAATCACTGTACTCGCCTAAATTTTGACAACCGAAAGAGTCCCATACATTCTCGGCATGTGTATAGCATTCATCCGTTATAGCTGTATCTGTTAAACTATTGTAGAATTTGGATTTGTCTGGTAATTGTGTCTCATCAAGTTTCGTCCAGTCATTAATGTAATCATAAGGGAAGACCCCCTTCTTAGTCAGAATTTTGAATTTTGATTCGTCTAAGTCTAGGAATTGTGATTTTAAATTTGGGTATACATCTAAATAGGATGCCAAAGTTTCTAGACCGCTAGCCAAAAATCTAAAAGAGTCTATAAATCTGAATTTTACTAAGTTGTGGTATACATTCTTAGTAAAAGATATATAGCGCTCTTTATTGATTGGTAGGAGATCTACTCGTCCGTCAAAGTCTGAAGCTAGGTTCTTAATAATGAAATGACTGTCATACCCGCTTAAGTTATGGAAAACTACGGGTATGGTATGGCTGTCCTTGTAGTTGATGTTACATTTTGTATGGGCAGGAGATCGGTACTTACCGGTAAGGTGACAATGCTCCCTCACTTTATTGTTATCTACAGAAAATGGCTCCAGACATATGTGACAATGTGTAGCAGTACGGAATTCAGCGTCTTGCTCAGGTGATAGGGTGTCCATAGGTAGAGGGCAAAGAAACACCGTCTCAACGTTCTCAGCAAACTGCTTCATCTCTCGAGCAAACCATCCTTGACAGTCCTCACCACGATAAGCCCGGTAAAAGGACAAGGTATCATCATAGGAGCATTTAACGTAGTATGCTATACTATGGGGGATATGGTCTTGTACCTTGTCCTTTTCACTAGTCGATATCAGCAGACACTCTAAATCGGCATATATGATGAATGGCATTGATTCTTTATGCTTATGATTTTTAAATAGTACTTTTGCCTGCTCAGCTGTTGGTAGCCTAACTTTGCATTCATTCATTTTAACACAGTCTACTTCATGAATTGACAATTTTTGCTGAGTATGGAAGTAGTGGAGACATCTATCGCAAAAGAACTTATGATAGTGATCTCGGCTAAGCTGTGATGATAGTAGCCGGCTTAGATTCTTGATATAAACATAATGGAAGCGTGGCTTACAATCATCATCAGCTATCTGTTCATCATCATCGTAATATACATCCTGGAGAAGCAGCAAGTTGACGTGTTTATCTTGCTTATTTTTAGTTAAATAGGTGGGGCACACGCTGAACTTTTTCTTACCCTTCTGCTCCTCCAGGATGTATACATTAATGGAAACATTATTTTGGTATTCGAATCTGGGTATTTGTTTAATCGTCATTGGCATTGTAATGTCTTTCAAGTTTAAGACAGTAGAGTAGTGAGGGTATTTAGAGATGCGTAAATGGTTTTTTTCAACGGGATACAGTGCGCTCACCACAACCCATGCGAAGCAGGCTTCATCATTATTCTGTACATTGATGCAAGCTTTCTTCTTCTTTATTTGCTCAGGCAGCTCAATGTATGATGAGCCTAGTTGCTGGGTAAACTTGTTGATGTTTACTTGGAGGTTGATGATTTGTTTGAGGCTCCATCCGCTCTCCTTTTGCTAGATAAAGAAATATGCGCGCATTAGTTTATTTCTAACTTATGAGATTTTTTAAACTTATTTGACATTCCTCGAGATCTTTCAGTATAGAGTTTTGAATATTGTCTACGAACCACTGGGATATATCACTATCCCGATAAATGGCTGCATTTCTTGTATTCAAGTACTTTATTTCCTCTATGATCTCATCTCTCTTCTTGATCTCGAATAATCCAGTTAAAATTGCGTTTACTTTTAACGCCGCATCTTTCTTCAACGAATTCAGAACACGTCTCCGAAAAATAGCTGAACAGTCTTCCATGAATGCTTTCGGCTCGATATGCTTGATGTTGGTGATTACAGCAGTCCGGATGCGCGACTTAAAGGCTGCCTTCATGTCCGACCACTTCACGCGATCATGAGCGGTCTCTTTTCGCTGGCTATTGCTCCCACCTACAGTTTTTAAGGCTTTAATAATCTCCCTGTATGATCTTGCTTGGGCCAGACAGGTTGATAGATGGTTCTTCACCCCTATAGATGTTTCTTTTTTCAGTGCCCTATTGATTCTCCATACTGCAGTGCTACAGTGCTTTAAAGCATTCGAGATGGCTCGAGCATTACCTTGTAGCTGCGGGTTGTATGCAAGATCCCTTAGGTTATCAAGAAGCTGAATTGCGAATGACATCTTTTTTTTCTTGGTAGACGTTTAAGTACGGATGCGAAGAGAGGTAAGTGTTACGCGTTCAGTTGCGGCACTGAAACTGAAATCTAGAGTTAGAACTTCGTTCTATATTTCGTTAACACGTACCGCTGAGAAAACAGCTAAAATGTTACCCCACCAAGATGACAAGGGTGGAGCCACGCGCCATGAACGTGCCGACCAATAGGAAGACGGTTCCAGCAACCAACTACTATATATACAGCCGGCCAAAACAACAGAAACCATTCCAGCGCGTCTCGGAATCATACTTGGGAGTAGGCATATTGAGACCCAAGTCCACCAAACCTTATCCACTTGGGAGTAGGCAGATTGAGGCCCAAGTTATCCAAACATTTATCCACTTGGGAGTAGGCAGATTGAGGCCCAAGTTATCCATACCTTTACACTTGGGAGTAGGCAGATTGAGGCCCAAGTCACCCATCCCGTTACGCCAAGGAGTAGGCAGATTGAGACCTTGGACGTTATCACAAGCTAACCCTTAGTTACCCTCAGTTACCTGTGAAACTGTATTCTACCTTCAGTCACCTGTGAGACTGTATCATTTATGTATATATAATTTCTGTGCTTATTTGTTTCTTTGAATAAAGATCTTCCTGATCACCAACGATTGTTTTAACATAAATCGAGAATATCAATTCTCTTCGATTTCTACTTGTTTGTATATATTTGTTTATGTATTATTAATTTGTGTATATAGTATTGTTAATGTTGTGGAATATTTTTAATAGACTTCTTTCGTTAAAACTATCTTTCTGTGTTATATTTGTGTGGACATCCTTTTCAGACTATTGCAATAAACTTTATTTAAAGTTATTCATCAGTGTTATCTATTTCTAAGGACAGGACCTAATATTAGTTTTAAGAAAGAGACAAGTGTTTAGTGTTTTAGTGTAGTACAACCATCACCGTCGACGAAGTCAACGTGTACCAAGTACGCCCTGGTAACAAAAAGCCGAAAAAAATTACCTAGTTACTAGGTGTCTTGAAGCGGAATTTAAATAATATGATTCATAAATCAGTTCAGTTTATATATTAAAATGCTATGCTAGTTGTAATTTAAAATTGTTAAAATGCAAAAAGCAAAAAAAATTAGAAAAAATTTTAGGAAAAAGATTTTGAGAAAAGTAATAAAAGCACTGGTCGTTTGGTTAATAGAGTTATTAAATATTAATAATAATAAAAACTCAATGGATAATTAGTGTTAAAATTTCTTATATCAAATAATTATTTTTTAAATTATTACGTAGATAGGATATGATAAGTAATTAATACTTTAATAAGAGTTGAAGATTTTTTACGGTAACACTGTAGTTATATCATATAAGTCAAAAATTCCTGATTGTTTAAATAATGTATTTTTAGAAACAAAACATAATGTACCCTTTTTTTAAATTTGATTACCACGTTTTATTGTATAACACTTAAAGAGTTTTAAATAAATAAAAATAGTAACTCACCTGGACACTTATTTTTCACTGTTGTAAATAATATACTTTAGCAAATACAATTTAATGATAATTTAGGAACAATTGTTTTAAGCACTTTCACTACACAATTGTTAATGAACAATTAAAACGCTTTCACAGTATAATAATGAAGTCACTACTCTACAAAGACCAATTTAATAATGGTTAAAAAAACATGGGAGATCGCTACTTATGCCACACACGCCGGTTATGATATTACGTCATAGGAACGAGGGTGGATCGACTCGCCCACGAAGGGTTGTTAATTAAATTATTTTGTTAGAAATGATAATTATTTTCTGGAATATGCTTTTAAAAATGATGCAACTGTTGTATATATTACATACGGACCCCTTTTATACATATATCTTAATTACCTATTGAGCTGGGGTGAAAAATCAATAATATTCATTGCTACTGCTACTACTGCTTCCTTCTACAAATGGCACAAATACGCCTTCTGTTAACAGCATAGTACGTACGATCAGTAATTGCGGCAGCAATTTCATAGTTGTGTCTTAGATGGTGGAACGTATAATACAATCTCGATCTCGGCTATTGTATGTTATGATACAGAGTTGTTTTTACCGAATGGAGAAATATTGATAAATACGCAACGGTATACCACGGAGGCTGTCCACATTCAAGGAAGCAACAACGAGGAAAATGTGACACAGGCATATGACGAACTTGTACAGTTAATCAAAACAAAAAATAGACAATTAGGGGTAAATTATGTTACGTTTTTGAAGTTTATTCGTGTATAGTGTGTGTGTGCGCGCGCGTGTGTGTAACAGTTTAGATATTATGTAATGCATACGTTTGTTTCTTACTTAAGTCTATTTTGTTTGTATGTTTATAATTGAATATCAGATTACGAATTATCTTACCCTGTTCTAAATGACTGCTTTTTATAAATTGTATATTGTTTGTAAATGCTCTCTGAACTAAAATAAATATCTTAAACGAACAACATAGTACATTTATTTCTATACATACAACAACAACAGCATCAGCGATGGTTCATATAGTAAGTACTAGATTAGGGTTTTACTAATCAAATTCACTGACTCATAAGAGGGTCGATATGAAATTATAGCCTATAAATTAATGTTAGCTCTTCAATTAAAACTGCATCTGAGGGGTATCGAACATCAATATATCTACCCTAAAAATACTAAAGTGCAGACGTTAAACATATTAGTTTAAACGAACAAAATTGTACATTTATTTCTTATTGTAGTATCCTTTTATTTATAAATTACCTATTTGTTTATTCTAATTTTCTCTTCCATAATAAAACAACGTATATGTAGTTTAAATCCGTCTTCGGCGATTCGCTGCCAAATAATGAATGTGCATAATGCTACTCTAGATACGTCACCCAGCGTGTCAGTGATATCAGTAGTTTATTATATGACATTATATGTATAATACATAATACACTACACTTATATTAGTTAGAAAAGGTAAGATTCACCCTAAGTTCTATTCGGTGGGTTGTTTAGACCTTAACACACCTCATATACGATATGATAAATACGTAGTTTATATTACTTATTTATTTATTAGAGCTGTTATTTATTCAAAAAAAAAATGAGAATTGATAGTACTTAGGTTTGTATACTATATGATCAACTAAATGATGTACATCTCATGCATATGTAATTTATATTAAGCAAAAGTATGAAATAAAACCAATAAAAATTATTTATCGAGTTTTATTATTAATATCTTTAGCATGGTAGTATAAACATTTAGATAGTAATTTTCTTTCAATATCAACAGATACAAAGGGTGAATTTGCAAAGTACGCATACATTTATTGATTTTCGGTTGGTAGTAGGACCCTCTTTAGTACATTAACAAAATTAAATAAAGAGGGAAATTATTTACTACTACTCACCCTAATTTATTTACTAACATGCTTGTTGCACTTTGCGCATTTTAGAATATATCTCGTTTATAGTTAGTTAGTACTAGTGAGCTTTCAATAAGTTAACCGTTCAGTTGGTATTTCAGTCATTTATCCCTTTTATTGATGTCTAGGATAATACATTTCTAAGTATTTTGCATACGTTTTATGATAAATATCCTCATTCACCTTCAAAACATAAAGATAAATAAATATCGTATACCTATAAGCATGTACAGTGACAACTGACATACTTTTATTAACATGTAATATGTACTTTTTTCTTAACCCTTTCAACTGGTATTTCGGTAATTTCAAACAAGAATTTTTCATGCTTATAGGTATACGCTTATTATTATTATTATAATAGTTGAAAACATGCATAAAGTACGTAACTATCCGTCTTTCAATGAGTGTATTTCGTTATAAATTTCTAATTGATGTTAACCTCACTCGTAGATTTATTAATGAATCTTTAAGAACCCCCCATTATTATAAAAGAGAGTACGAATTATTTCTCATCTGGAATCATATAATCTCATGCATATATAATTTATATTAAGCAAAAGTATGAAATAAAACCAATAAAAATTATTTATCGAGTTTTATTATTATTATTATTATTAGCTCATAAAACATGTGTGGAGAAGACATAATTGAGATAAGTATTATATTGTCTTACGCCTCTATGTAGTATTGCTATTGTTGTTGATATGTAAATCGAGGTTTTTCTACCCCTATGAATATTAATTGCTTGCTTTCATCGAATCAATAAATATCGTATACCTATAAGCATGTACAGTGACAACCGACATACTTTTATTATCATGTAATATGTACTTTTTTTCTTAACCCTTTCAACTGGTATTTCGGTAATTTCAAACAAGAATTTTTTCATGCTTTGCATATACGCTTATTATTATTACAAATCAATACTCAGGGTAACGCGCGCACCACCCTTCAATTATTATTATTATTATGTATAATCAATACCGGCTAGTAGTAGTAGTAGTAGGTTTCTATTGGACGATCAACTCAATCAATAATCCGGACAACGCTCTTATTTTAATTGCCCAATCAGAGAGCTATAGGGGTGACTTAATTGACCAATCAGAGAGCAGTATGGGTGACTTAATTGACCAATGAGAGAGCAGTAGGCGTATCATCCAAGATGGCGTCGACCAATCAGAGAGAAGTAGGTGTGTCTACAGGAGTGGGGATAGCCAATCAGAAGCAAGGGGAGGAGCCATCGAGCCGCCGCCATCTTGGATTTGTGGTATTTTCGGTAACTTTGAGGCCCCTTTAAAATAACATGGGATTTTGAGCCAGAACGCAGGTACTCTAACTACTCAAGGTATTTGTAATATTCATCTGGAGTGAACGCAGGTATAGTTGTTGTATTGTCCTTCAGCGTGATATTTTCCGCTTGAATAATTTTGTCTCTATCGGCGTGCATAACCGCACATTTTTCTAAACCTAACTCCATTCTTATTGCTTCACTAAATGCCTTGACTAGTTCTAATGACCCACGGAGTTGTTGCGGAGATTTTGTGTAGATCTTAAGATCGTCCATATAGAACAGATGTGAAATTCTGGCCCGATCTTTGATGGTATAACATTTGCCACTTCGATTTAACATTCCGCTAAGTGGATTCAAAACCATGCAAAACCAGAGAGGGCTAAGACTGTCCCCTTGGAAATGTCCCTTCTAATTGGTATTTCGTCTGTTGTATATTCTCTAGTCCCCAGTGCAATTCTCCATGTCTTCATAAGATGGCTGAGGAAAGCTATTACCGTATGGTCTACATTGTATATGTTAAGTATGTGCAAAAGCCAGGAATGTGGTATTAAGTCAAATGCCTTTTGGTAGTCTATCCAGGCTACCGAAAGCTTCCTCTTTTTTGTTTCTATCTGTTCTGTGATAATAGCGTGAATTATTAGTAGTCCCTTGCAACCTCTAGCATGCCTTTTACATTCATTTTGTTCCCATACTAAGATTTGATGTCTTCTTAAATGTTCTGCGATTTTCGTATTTAACACAGAAGTAATAACTTTATAAATTGCCGGTAGACATGTAATGGGCCTGTAACTTTTTGCTTCCTCGGTATTTCCTGTTTTTAGCAGCATGTGTGATACTCCGAGAGTCAAGTATTCGAGAACTAGGTCTGGATTGTGAAGTGCGTTGTTTATTTGAGTCGCTAATGCTGTATGCAAGTTGGTTATATTTCCCACCAACAGTTATGGATGCTGTCAATTCCAGGTACTGACCAACTTCTTAACTTACTCGTCACTGTAGCGATGTTTTCTGCAGTTATTAGTATTTCTCCCTGTCGGAGGTAAACTTCATTTGATTCTCCTCCATTTGTCTAGGTCAGACATGATTTACATAAATGTTTTACGTGGGGTTATCGTGTCAACATACCCCCACGTTCCTTCCCTGAGGAGGAAGTAATTGAGATACACTCAATCAGCGCGCAATTGCATAGCAATTGCTCCCAGTTACTCACTGGTCGGAGCGAGGTTGCCTATCCACCCTCTACTAGCTAACCAGGTTAGTACTGTAATGATATTCATCATAAAATCAGTCATTACATCCATATTACCTCAAGAAGGCATTGCATCCTAAGTGATTGCCATGAGAACAGTAATCAACAACGAGTATAAATAAATATCTCATAGAAGTTACATGTGTTTTATTATCTTCTAGAAGAGATAACTCATACGATAGTGTACAAGACCACATAAACACTCATGTATTACTACATTGGTCTTCAAAACACTACATTGGTGACCTCCCGACGCTAAGAAAGAAGAACTTAGATAATCGACACCATATCTTCAATATTCCATTGCTCTGGTTTTCTGTCTCTGCCGACAAACGCAACCTCCAACCTGGAGTTCCTTGAATTGGTTATTTGATTATCTCACGCAAGCAGTCGACTTTCAGAAGTTTATAAATATCCTTTTTTATCTTTTAAATAAGATAAGTAAACTATATTATATTGGTTACGTTTCAATATGGCGCAGTTGAAAGCAAATTTAGTTAAATTTCCTATTTTTGACAGTCCACATGTACACATGTCAATAGTCTTAATCGATAGATACTTTGACTTCCTACATATTGAAAACGAGATTCAGAGATATAATATCCTCATTCATAACTTGCCATATAACGTTTTGCAACTCCATTCGAATCTTATCAAGTTTATTGATAACAATAAACTTTCATTCGAACCATACACCACGTTCATAAACGAACTATTAAACTATTACTTGGGTACTTCTGTGGAGAAATCTACTCCATTCAACCCAAAACCAAAATCAAATACATCTCTTCTCCCAAAGAGATTACAGATTTCTGGTTACAGCAAGACGATTCACCTGAATCTTTTGGTCTAGTTAACCTATTTAAAAACGAAATCATTTATCCTTGTAATTTCATAAACACAAACTGTAATCAAATATCGCAAGATCCGTCACAAACTCAGGATCCTAACCCCCAATTAAGTGACGATACTCAAAACGTCATTTATCAATGCAATGTTCTTTCAGATGCACATGCATCCACTGACACTTTCTGCATTAATAATCCTGAACATTCAAATTTTGAAAAGCATGTTTCACAGGATAATACTTCTAGTACTGAAAGTATTACAAATGAATTAATTTCAAAAGTGCTTTTATTCAACAACCAAATAGAATCAAAATCTCCTACAAACATTAAAAAAACATCACAGTCAGTTAGGGTATAGCTAAAATTGAATCCTAACCAATGTGTTTTAAATCAGAAATTGCAAGAGCTTCCGAAGGAAGACGGTTTGGGATATCAACCTCCGTATCTTCTACGAAGACTTCCTTGGATCCATAAAATAATTCCTGGCATCTACAAGCTACAACGCCTGCAGTTCCTGGAAATCACATCAATAACATTCCTCAAGAATCAAAAGCTACACCCGTAGTAACAGCTCCTGAAAAATGTCTTCAGCAATTCTCGGACACAACGATGCCGACATCTCTCGTTTCGCCATTGGAACGATGCCATAAGAAGAGATTGTTCTTGGATATAACAGGATTAATATCTTTTTTTCTTTATTTAATTTTGATGTTTAGTTTATTTCCTTGGATAACCATCAACGAACTTCGCAACAACCTTAACCTTAACCAGCTCTAGTACTAACTGTTTTCTGGGCTTTATTAGTTTTTACCATTTTTTTGAAACTGTTCTAGTATCGTAAGAGTGTTTCATGTAATTTTTTGCATTTTTGTGGTACTGTACAATGGTACTTTTCATGAGCAGATTTCTGATATTATGCATTTTGGTTTCTTGAAATAGTTCTTTTGTGGAATACAGACAAGGTTTTCTAAAAATAATTTTTAATAAGATATTTTGAGCAGTCGTTAAGGGTTTTAGTGTAGTTTTATAAACTCCTCCCCAACCCGTTATTCCATATTGGAACAATGACTGAGCCATAGCAAAATAGATAGTTTTTAATTGAATTGTATTTAAAAATTTGTAATTACTTTGAATAGATAAAATAATTTTCGCATTTTCCTAGTAATTTCATTTACGTGTTGATCCTATCGTAAATGTGAGTCTATTTTTATCCCACGATATTTTAATGATTGGTTAATTTCCAATTTACAATTTAGGCCTTCTATATTAACTGATGCAAAGTGAGATAAGTTAACACGATTTGGAAAGAACATTACTAATTTAGTTTTTTTGAGATTTAAGGTGAATAGGTTATCGTCAAACCTTTATCATTTCACCTGTAATCATTTTAGGCACATTTTCACATGAACGTCCCACAAAATATAACACCGTGTCGTCTGCATAAGATATTATATCACAATTTATTTCAATTTTTAGAAGATCATTAAGATATATTACAAATAGAACCGCTCCAAGCACACTGCCTTGAGGTACACCGTATCTGCAAGGTAATTTTGAGCTTATGACATCATTAATTTTAACTTGTTGGGTTCTATTTGTAAGATATGATTCAAACAGCTTGTGTGCATGTCCTCTTATTCCTATCTTTTCAAGTTTTTTTAATAAAAGTTGGTGGTTTACCGAGTGGAATGCTTTTGCTAAATCTAAAAATACCGCTGCTGAAGGTTTACCACAATCGAAGTTGGAATAAATTTTTGACGTTAGGAATTTAATCGCGTCTTCTGTCGATTTTCCATTTTGAAAACCAAACTGGTTTTGTGAAAGAATTTTGTGTTTTTCCATAAATGAAATAAGTCTTGTTTTCATAAGTTTTTCTACAAGTTTTGAGATCGTTGTTAGTAATGAAATTGGTCTGTAATTATTTACATCATCTATTGGACCTGATTTATATATAGGAACGATTATGGCATTTTTTAGCTACTGATAAAAAATTCCTTTTTGAAATATAAGATTACAAATGTGGCATAGTGGTTTAGCAACAAACTGCTTTATTAACCTTAAATCCTCGGTGGTGATGCCATCCTCCCCAGCCGCACCACTCTTTTTAAGTAAGTTAATTTGTTGGACTATTTCGTATTCTGTAGTTGGGAATAGGAACAGGTTATCATTAATTATCGCGGTGGTCGGTGTGTGTGTGTGTGTGCAAACTGGTTTTGTGAAAGAATTTTATGTTTTTCCATAAATGAGATAAGTCTTGCTTTCATAAGTTTTTCTACAAGTTTTGAGATCGTTGTTAGTAATGAAATTGGTCTGTAATTATTTACATCATCTATTGGACCTGATTTATATATAGGAACGATTATGGCATTTTTAGCTGCTGAGAAAAAATTCCTTTTTGAAATATAAGATTACAAATTACATAAATAGGTTGACTCTTTGTTTCTAAATTTATGTCACTCGTGGATAATTTTCTCGATTTGCATCGTTCCAAAAATTGATCCCTTAAAAATCTGTTTATGAATTGTGCGATTATCGGTCTTTTATTTCCACTTGATGGTAACCGATGTGCAGCCTGCATATCACCATTTTTTATTTCCACATTAGTAGATAAGCAGCAATAGTTCTAGCGCAACCCTTATGGAAATTAACATGGGAAATCGCTAAGGTCGAACGTAGTAATTTTTGGTCAATTTCAAGGTCATCCGCGACCAGACTCAACGCGTGCCATCGCAACGTATACGCATTTACTCTACATATTACACAGTGATTGATGCAGTCGTCCGAGATCATATGGATTTTTATAACGAAGACATCACGGCATTCTAGTGCTTCACCCACAGAAACAGGGCCCCATTGCAAGCGAAAATGATTATACTTCTACGCTCACATTTAACTAACCACGTGATCAAGATCATGTTTAAGCATTTCTAGCCAACGGGATCATGAAATTTAAAGAAACCAACAATCATTGATACATCGGCAAGGTTTGTATGCTCGACTAACGGATATATCTATGTCAGTTACTACCCTTCGTAAAGGGCTTTCGGATCTCAAGCTTAAGAAAAATATTATTATTGTAATATTATATAATTACTATGTTAATAAATACTAATCATGTGCTGACGGCATCAACTACACGACAGAGCTGGCTATCTATCATCACTCGGCATGTAATACTTATATGGCTATACATATATTATTTAATAAAGAGCTGTAAATAAAACACACAAATATGGTTTATACACTTTTATTTTATTTAGCTATTGTACATTTCAAGCTAAATATATACTCAACTAACCATAATTAAAATGTTATAGCAGAATATCATCATTTGTTTAAACTAATCTACCTATTAGGAAATACTAATTATCAAGCCTGAGTAAGGACTTTTAGTAATATCGTACAGGAAAATAATATTATAGACATTCATTAACGTAGAAACATCAAACTAAACAAATATGTTTAGTAAATATAGTAAATATACAATAGTAAGTAAATATACTTAATTATAATTAAAATACTGGATGATATGATTAGCATTATCTTATGCTAAACTACTTATTAGGAAACAATAATTAAGGAGCACAATGCTTTTATAATATCTTACATGAGAAGAAAATTTCATTCAATCTATTAGCTCAAATTGAAACATATAACATTAACATAGAAGACAGATATCATAATGAATATATTACATATTAAAACATACATACAATATACAACAAACATACACAGATCACATTAATATCTAACCTTAAGAATTTTATATTACATATAAGATTTTCGGTGAGGATATACATCAGTCTACATTCATTTGTTCTAATATCGAATAATGACCCAAAGGCAGGGTATCATATGAGCCGGATATAATATAACGTTTATCGTCATACGAACTAAGAGCAATCTTTTGCTAGGTAATTGAATGAACATTATGCTTATCGGATCGGATTATATTTTGATGTACACGTTTTTCTATATAGTTTTTGAGACATTCTACGTAGTCTTCGAAGGTAATTTTTGTGTGAACAACAGTTTTTTTAACTCCTTTAGCCTTTTTGGTTAAATTATAATTAGATATAATATCGGAGATTTCATCATCATCATATCCTTCTTCATGTAAACGATTTCTTAACGCTTTTACGTCATCTTTTCAAACGGTGGTTTTTATAGTGTATAATTTTAATCGGAGCCCCACGTAATGAGTCATTGGTACCCCATTACACTCATCCTTCATCATGCCCAATAATTTTTTATTAACATGCGGAATGCCGTATACATTATTCGCAGGGTAATCGCTCGTATCAAAATACTGAAGGCAATCACGCTTCATATCTTCATATGGATCCTGATTACGAATCTCATATATGAGAGAATCTGTATCAGAATATAAGACACGACACCTATCGCCAAATTTTCTCTTCATATAGCTATAATGGAAGTCGTAGATGGTAGTTTTAGCGAGATCTAGAATGCTCATACCAACATAAATCGGTTTGTTCAGGTAGATTTCAGATTTTCTTAACTCGATTGCTATTAGATTCTCATTAAATATACTACAATTTTTAAATTCAGGCTGTAGATGTAAGACTCCGCTCCATATCTACCCGCCCATTTAGTTAAAAGACGTATATTTACACGCTTACGCAAATTTTCCATCGTCTTACCAAAGACTACGTTATTCATGAGCTTAAATAAGTTTTTCTCAAACTCGTTTCTTGAGTTCTGGAGTAAGTAGGTAAAAACAACGCATTTGCAAGGTCACCCAATGTTGGTGACCTTGAACCTATCTCTCTGGTGACCTTGAACCTATCTCTAAACGTGGCAACAATGATCATCAATATGACAACAATGTTGTGTCCTTGAATCGATCTCTCTCTGGTGACCTTGAACCTATCTCTCTAAACGTGGCAACAACGCATTCTCAAGGTCATCAAAATGACAGCAATGTATAGTCACCAAATAATGTATCTTCAATGCATCAAACATTCAATTTATTGACCTTGTCAAAGTTAGAAATGATTACGACAGTTTTAACAAATTTTAATATATAGGTTTATTAATGTTAACATACAGTGTACACTGTAAGAAAGAGAAGTTTGAAGAGAGATATCGATGTCTGCCCCAGGTATCCCAATAACTACTAGCACACGTTGACTTTCGCGTACTCGAACGCGATTACCACGTCCGAAATTCTTATATAAAGCTTTAATATCTCGTTAAGTCCCGGCGTATTTTTATTTCAACAATTTCATTTGTAATCGGGCTTAAGTTTTCGACCTAAACAACTTTTGTTTATAAATCTATTTGTATTTTTAAATATAAAGGTAATTTAATATTAAGACTGTGGAAACGATTTAAGTACTTAATTTTTTATACACAGAAAAAATTTTACTTTTAAATAAAAAAATTGCAGGTAACATCAAAATTCTTTACTTTCAAAAATGCCCCAACAAAATATTTGTTTCAATTTAAAAGTAGTTTCAATTTAAAAATACAAAACTGACCAGAAACAACAATAGTCATTCTGTGTAGTTAATCGTGATATGTTCTCGTGTGTGATTACAGTTTAGAGCTATGTATGTATTTCTAATTTAGAAATATCTCATCTTAAAATATCTTTAGAAAGAGCATTCAATAACTGTTGAAATTCATTTTCATCAAGTAATCTAATTTAATTTAACACAAAATAGAAATAATTGATATATTTTTATATTACAAATTTCAATTTGGACATGGAACATATATTACTTGGTACCGTAAAATGGGGTGAATAATAACACTTTCTAACCGTTCAGCCTTTTTAATTCGAAAATGAAACGATAAGCCTCACTACAATTTTAAAAAAGCTAATTTTCCCGTGTTGTATGATATATTACTAAATGCTGATTGGTCGCAACTTAATGGTCTTACAGATGTTAATGAAGCTTGTGATAGTTTTTATAAAATTGTTTATAATATATTTGATACTTCAGTGCCTAAGGCTTCTATAAAATTTAAAAAGAAAACTCATTATCCCCCATGGTTTAATAATGATATATTATTACTACTGAAACAAAAATCTTTGGCTTTTAAAAAGTATAAACAATTTAAAAATGAACACTATTACAACATTTTTAAAGATTATAGATTGCAATGTAATAGATTAATTAATACTTGTTATAAGGAATATCTTACTGAAGTTGAGAATTCACTTGCTGCAGATCCAAAAAGGTTGTGGTCTTTTATCAGTAATAAGCGAGGGCTTTCACGTATTTCAAGCGTAATGACACATAACAATGTTGAATATAATGATGGATATTCTATAGTTAATCAATTTGCTAATTATTTTCATAGTGTATACATCCAATCTCAGAATAACATTGCAATTAATGTCATACCTCGACCTCAAGATGTTATTGCCATCGACTTTATCAATGAGGACGATATTTTATGTGCTTTGCATCGCTCAAAAAACTGTTTTACATCTGGTATAGATCAAATACCAAGTTTTATTCTAAGGGATTGCGCTGCTGCTCTTGTCAAACCACTATACATCTTATTTAATTTATGTTTGTCTACGGCTAATCTTCCGTTGATTTGGAAACATGCATGTATATGTCCGGTTCTTAAGAAGGGCGATCCGTCACTCATTGAAAACTACAGACCAATTTCTATCCTTAGTAACTTTGTTAAAGCATTTGAGTCTATTATTTGTAAATATTTGTATTCATCTTTAAGATCACTTATCTCTCCACATCAACATGGCTTTATGGAAAGTCGTTCTACTATAACTAATGTTTCAGTCAGTTCACTGCAGAGATCATGGATAAAGGCAATCAGGTCGATGTCATCTACCTTGACTTCTAAAAAGCGTTTGATCAAATTGATCAATACATCTTGTTAAATAAACTATCTCAATATGGCCTATCAGAGAATCTTATTAAATTTTTTGAAAGTTATCTTTTTAACAGGAGTTCTTGTGTCAGATACTGCAACTTTATTTCCCGCGATTTTACTCCTACTTCGGGAATTCCTCAAGGTTCGAATCTTAGACCTTTACTTTTCTTACTTTTTATTAATGACATAGTAGATCAAATATCTTGTCACTGCCTTCTCTTTGCAGATGACATAAAATTGTATCGTGAAGTTAACAATTATAATGATGCCATGCAATTACAAAATAATCTTTACACGGTAGATAACTGGTGTCACAATAATAGACTTTCACTAAACATCACTAAATGTAAGATTATGTCTTTTACAAAAAAACTAAACGGGTATGGTTATATCTACACCGTCAATGACACTGCTATACAAAGGACGGATTTCTTTAAAGATTTAGGTGTCATCTTTGATCCTAAGCTAGATTTCGCTGCACATTTACATGACATTGTTAGTCGAGCTTTTAAAATGTATGGCTTTATCTACCGAAATTGTAAACACTTTTTAAATGTTCAGATGTTACGAGCCTTATACATAGCCTTGGTGAGATCTATACTGGAGTACGGCGCGGTAATTTGGTCTCCCCTTTATGAATGCCATATTGGTGAGATTGAACGAGTTCAAAGATGTTTTCTTAAGTTTTTAGCTTTTTCTTGCGATGGTATCTATCCTGAGATTGGGGTTAGTCAAATTGAGCTGCTTAACAGATTTGAGTTTATATCTCTGCGTATTAGACGCATTATTATCTTTGTAAAGTTTTTGTATAATCTTTTAAATCACAGAATTGATTCTCTTTGGCTCTTAAACAAAATTAACTTTCATGTCCCACGATTCAATACACGTACTAATATGTCATTCTACTTGGATGCAAGGAGAGCCAACTTACTAAAAAAATCACCTATTACAAGCATGTGCAATAATTTTAATCAGATATGTAGCAAGTGTGATATTCACTTTGATTCGATTAATAATATTGTAAGTTTTTATGAAATAAATAAAGATTATTAAAAGTTTCACAGTTCTATTAAAATATACCTGACAATATTGTTTCGACAGCTATGCTGTCATTATCAAAGGTAATATAATTATAAACAAACACGTCGCTAAGGTAGATACAAAATAGGTAACTAGATAAAATAATAATAATAATAAAAATTAATAATAAAAATCATAATTAAACATCTAATACTTCCAGTAACGGAGAATTACTGAGCTCAAGTTGTTCATTCATTAAAGGTACCCTGAGTTTGTGTTTGTATATCTCAAAGGCTTCTAAAATGTCTAATTTGCGTTTGTTATTACAAAAATGTAGGAATTTAATATTATTTTGAGGAGTCATTGTGTGATTTTGTTCTAAAAGGTGTTTGGCGTAATTCGATTTTTCAGGATGTTTATTTTTGTAATGACGTACGTGTTCTTTATATCTTATGTCAAAATTTCGAAGTGTTTGTCCAATATATACCGAACTACAAAAAGAACAATTTAAACGGTAAATGCCCGATTTCATGATATCATGTGTTCTGTCTTTAGCATTAAATAAAAATGAAAAAGTGTTAGTGTTGGTTTTAAATGTTATTTTATAATTGTTGGTTTTTCTTAATATATGTGCATTTTTTTCTGATATTTTGCCAAAATATGGTATAGATATGTAATTTGTGTCTTCTGTTTGATTGTCAATGGGATATATTCTTTTGATAGCTAACCTATAATAATAATAATAATAATAATAATAATGTTTATTTTCCAATCATAGAAAAATATTTTACAAATACAAATACAACAATGAAAATAAACATATAAATCACTGAAGCATCGATGCTTGTGCGTGATATAGTAAATTTAATATTAATAATATACATATCTGTAAAAAACTATCAAGACGTTCACAACAATATAAAAATAAAAATATCAACTTGATAATCGTATTATTATTTTCTAAATGTGTTTAAATGTGTCAAAATCGGTAAGCAGTCTATATCGTATAATCAGGTATATTATCATTATCAGGTAAGTAATCCTTTTTTTTAAGTATTAGAATAATTATTAGAAAAAGTTATCACAATCAAAAAACAAATGCGTAAAAATCCAGTATATATATATATATTTTTTAATATTCTGTGTTTATTGTAAAAATCTTAAATCAACAAGATCATTAAAAATTTGTCTGTTAGTAGTATGCATCCAGACTTTTATGAGATGCTTAAAAGAATTATATGATTTTGTTGTTTTTAGATTAATTGGTAATAGATTGTACAATCGAGGTGCTAAAAATTGCGTGGATCGTTGTCCAATTGTTTTTTCACATATTGGCTCATTTATGTAGTTTTTTTTGGTCCGAGTGTCATATGAATGTTTAATAGGTTGTAGCTTGATTTTACTTCTGTGTATATTCATTAGGATTTTCTGGCAGAAGATTTGTCTAATATCAAGGATTCTATTTTCAGAAAAAAGCAAATCGCTTGAAAATCGTATTGGTCTTTTAAAAATAATTCTTAATATCCATTTTTGTACGACATTCAGACTTTGAAGATTACTTTCTGCTACTCCTCCCCATCCTAAGATGCCATAAGATAATTGGGACTGTACTAGTGCAAAGTAGAGTGATTTAATATTTTTGACACTTAAAAAGTCAACAAGGTATTTGAATTTACTTAGTAAACCCCTTAATTTATTTTTAACATTCTGAATATGCAGGTCCCATTTTAGATGCCTGTCAATAATAATTCCCAGATACTTTACATGATCTTTTTCTAATATTTGTGTTTCATTGTCAACTACTAGCGGCCCTATATTAGGAAGGTTATTAGCATAGGATGTGAATGATAAGTAGTTTGTTTTCTGACTATTTAGTGTTAATTTGTTAAATTTAAACCAGTTACATATATTTTTAAAATCTTGTTCTGCTTTTAATTTTAGGCATGTCCAGGTATCTCCTTCATACATTATGGCCATATCATCCGCAAAACTAGTAAGTGTTCCTATAGTTTTAATTGTCATTAAGCTATTTACATATATAGTAAATAAGAGAGGTCCAAGGACTGTTCCCTGCGGAACTCCGTATGTAACGGACCTTGGACTACTGAAACTGCTATCAATATTAACAACTTGTTTTCTTTCAGACAAATAATCTTTTAGTAAGGAATATGTGGGTCCTCTTATTCCGTAATTGTATAATTTTTGAAGAAGACGTTTATGGCACACAGTATCGAAGGCCTTTGACAGATCTACAAAAATACATATTAGAGGTTTTTTTTTATCTAAAGCATTATAAATTTTCGAAGTTAATGCAAAAATAGCATCTTCAGTAGATCGGCCTTCTCTGAACCCAAATTGATTATTTGAGAGAATCTTAAACTTGTCCATAAATTTTGAAATTCTTACTTTTATAAGCTTTTCAAATATTTTAGAAAACACTGACAACAGAGAAATAGGACGATAATTTTCAATATTTTGCCTACTTCCATTTTTGTACAGAGGTTTAATAACTCCAAGTTTTAGACACTCTGGAAATTTTCCACTCTCAAAGCATGTATTTATAATATATGTTAAAGGCTGAACGACTTGATGACTCAACTTTTTTAGCGTCTCAGATCTAATGTTGTCCCATCCGGGAGACTTTTTTGTCTTCAAATTATTAATAATTTTGATAACTTCCATTTCAGAAGCAGGATTTAGGTATATACTACTTCTTATGTTTTCAGTGTTTTCTGTAAAATTGTTTGGAGTTTTAACTTTGTTTGCATAATTTCTACCTAAATTACTATAATATTCATTAAAACTGTCAGCTATTTTATTTTTTGCTGTTATAATTTCATTATTTAATTCTATAAAGTCTAGTTGTGTTGTAGCTTTTTGTTTGGGACAGAGTTTATTTACTGCGTTCCACAGACCACTAGAAGAATTCGGACTTTTTTGTATAAGTTTATTCATGTAACTTTTTTTTGAAATGTCAATAATTTTTCTAAGTTTATTTTTAAGTAGCCTATACTTTTCACTTAATGTAGTATTTTCAGGATTTGTTTGTAATTTTATATAAATCTCATTTTTTTCATTAATTAAATTTACTATACTTGGTGTTATCCATGCTTTTCTGATTTTAAAACTGTTGATTTTTATAGTGTTTGTGTGTTTTTCAATGTATTGTTTCAATGTAGTAATAAATCTTTCCATAATTATATTTGCATTTTGGGAGTTATAAATATCCACCCACTGTTCATGTAAAATATCATCTTGTAATGTGTTGTAATTTATATATTTTTTATATCTGTTTGGATGCGAACTAATCAAAGAATTTACGTTATGGTTAAATTCAAAGCAAATAGGAAAATGGTCTGTTATTTCATAATTAAATACGTATGAATCTAAACTACTATGACTATGAGTATTTTTTACAAAAATGTGATCTAAACATGTTTTACTACTAGGTCTTGTTATTCTATTTATATAGGAATGAAAACCAAATGAATTTAATATATTTTTGTATTCTTCTGCTTCCTCACTGCCATCTTTTATTAGATCGATGTTTATGTCCCCAACAATAATATGGCAACTACTACTTTTCTTTAATGCTAGATAATTATAGAGCTCAGTATTAAACAATTTTTTGTCTGTATTTGGTGATCTATAAATTGCAGTCAATAATAGCTTAATCTTATCTATATTAATTTGTATTTCTATACCAGTGCTCAGGGCAATCCGAACAATATTATAATTATAGTTAATATTGGATTTAATGAATATAAGTACCCCATCATTCCTATTTAAAGTTCCTTCACTGTATAAATTCTCATAGCCTGGTATTCTATAAGTATTTTTATCAGAGATATTAAAAGTTTCTGTTAGAACTATTAATTCGAATTGCTCTGAAAACTGATTTAAAAATATTAGAAGTTCATCATAATTTTTAGTGATGCTACGAATATTTACATGCAAAATTCTAAAGCTACATTTTTTATTATTTAAACAATTTTTATTAAAATCATTTATTACATTTATTAGTTTGCCCGTGATTTTTTCGTTTTCATAATACTTAACATAAGCATCCATTTTAGTTTTTTATATATGGATCCATATTTAATTGTATTAAATTTAATCTAATCTAGTTTTTAGACTTAGTAGAACTGGAACCATAGCGGGTTCGTATTCTATTAGGAATCGGTCTAGTTAGTACATTCTTTTTGGAATTTATTAAAGGGGTTTTAGGTTGATTTTTTTCCTCACTGTCTAACTCTTCTGGCTGAGTAATTACCTTAAACAAATCCTCGTCTTCACTTTCCTGATAGATCACTTGGGATGATGGGGTTGTTGGGGCGCTAGAATGTCGTTCCTCGTGAGAATCTGCCTCGCCTTCAAGATCCTCTATTGTAAAGGCAGTATTGTTAACATATAGCTTTTTTCCCCTGATGTAGCTCTTTACAGTTGGGTTACTCTCTCTGGCCAAACCAAGATGTTTTCTCAGGATCTTGTTTTCCTCTTGTTGTTGTTTGGTATAGTCGTGGTTAATGAAAATACCAGTGCCTTTAAGTTTACTCCTGTTTTTTAGAATCTCGATTTTCTTTAGCTGCGATATTAGCTCAACCTTCAGTGGACTATTTTCAGATTTCCCAAGATAATATAGATTGCTAATATCAGATGGTGAAAATTGAATCTCTAAGTGTTTGACAATCTCAGTGCATACAGATGTAGTAGGTGATATTCCCTCTGGTGGTTTAGGTATGCCAAAAACTATAATATTATTTTTCTTACTTTCTTTTTCCAAAAGTTCCACACAGTTTTTCAGTTCTTGGTTTTCCTTTTCTAGTTGATTTATCTTCGCCGTTAAATTCTGTACTTTCATTAATACTCTTGATTCACTCGCTTTTATGCTGTTCTTTAATTCCGTTCTATTTTTGATTATTTCTTCTAACAGTTTATTATAATTTAATTTTTCATCAGTTGTCATACTTTGTAATGTGTAGTTTCCTTTAGATAATAAAATAACTAAAAAAAAATATAATCTTTTTGTTTAATTAAAGTGTCAATCATGTTCGGATTATAATGATTTGCATGTGCTAGTTGTTTAATGGTTGATATCTCTTTGCTAAAATCTGATTTTGTTAGTGGAATAGTTAAAGCTCTGTGTACTAATGATCTGTATGCTGCTATTTTATGTGTATTGTGGTGACAAGATTCATTTGGTATTGTTAGGCAAAATATCAGAAAAAATTGCACATATACTAAGAAAAACCAACAATTATAAAATAACATTTAAAACCAACACTAACACTTTTTCATTTTTATTTAATGCTAAAGACAGAACACATGATATCATGAAATCGGGCATTTACCGTTTAAATTGTTCTTTTTGTAGTTCGGTATATATTGGACAAACACTTCGAAATTTTGACATAAGATATAAAGAACACGTACGTCATTACAAAAATAAACATCCTGAAAAATCGAATTACGCCAAACACCTTTTAGAACAAAATCACACAATGACTCCTCAAAATAATATTAAATTCCTACATTTTTGTAATAACAAACGCAAATTAGACATTTTAGAAGCCTTTGAGATATACAAACACAAACTCAGGGTACCTTTAATGAATGAACAACTTGAGCTCAGTAATTCTCCGTTACTGGAAGTATTAGATGTTTAATTATGATTTTTATTATTAATTTTTATTATTATTATTATTATTTTATCTAGTTACCTATTTTGCATCTACCTTAGCGACGTGTTTGTTTATAATTATATTACCTTTGATAATGACAGCATAGCTGTCGAAACAATATTGTCAGGTATATTTTAATAAAACTGTGAAACTTTTAATAATCTTTATTTATTTCATGATTATGGAGTTCCACAAAATAAGGCTGGAAACAATAAACAATATTGTAAGTTGTATTATTGAGATAAATGTCTAATTAAAGAACATACTATGTTCAGACATTAAGAAAGTTTGTTACAACGTTATTTATATTACCAAATTTGATACATATATACCTTGATTTGAGATGTTTGTTATATACACACTAACTAAAGTTAGTGTATAATGTTAGTTTTAATAATTATGTTATTATTTATTTATAAAATAATAATAATAATAATAATAATTTATTCAGTCTGTATAAGATCACATAGTGATATAGACACGTCAAAATAATGGTAAACATATAAAGTTTAAATATTCTTAATTAACATTATATAACTACAACAAAGAAAGTGTAGATAAAATATTATACTTAACAAATAACAAACAACTCACTTAAACTATAAAAACATTTAGAAATGAGATACATTTTAAGTTCATTTTTGAAAGTGTTATAACTTGTAATATTTTTCAAGTAATGCGGCAAAGCATTAAATATTTTTGGGGCGGAATAGTGCGGATATTGTTCAAAAGAAGTTGTCCGATGTACTGGCAGTGAGAAATCCTTTCCATGTCTAGTACTATAATTGTGAAAGTCCATATTTCTTTTTAAATTGTGATTGTTTTTATGTACATACAGGGCACTCTTAAATATTAGAATGCTAGGAAAAGTGAGAATTCTGTGTTTAATAAAAAAGGTTTTACATGATGTTCTGTAGTCTAAATTAAATATAAGTCGTATGATTCTCTTTTGAGCAATGAATACTCGTGTGTGCGCTGCAGCATGTCCCCATAAAAGAATGTTATACAGTAAATGTGGATAAACAAACGCATAATAAACCTTAATTAGATATATTGAATTAAGAGTGGAGCGCAGCTGAAATAATAAAAAATATGACATGTTGAGCTTTTTACACACATGAGTAACCTGTTCTGCCCAATTAAGTTTGCTATCAACGTACGATCCTAGAAATCTCGTACTTGGATTGTTTAGAGCATCCATAGCAACGCGGCTTTTCCCGAAATAGAGACGCACTGTTTTAGCACTATTTAGTATCAGTCTGTTTTTATCACACCAACCTTGGAATTCATTGGTAATATCAGTTAGCACCTTGTTTAAGCTTTCCAAACTGTCACTTACACCGATAATTGAAGTGTCATCTGCGTAACTCACGGCACTGCCCGTTTTTATGTGCAAAGGAAGGTCGTTCACATAAAGTAAAAATATTAAAGGCCCGATAATCGAGCCCTGAGCCACACCTAGATTAATTTTAAACTCTTCGGATTTGTGCTGCTCAACTTCTACCACTAATCTTCGCTCCGATAAAAAAGAAATCAGCCATTTCAATAAAGATCCCCTTATTCCAATGTTATATAGCTTGGACGACACAGAAGTAGCTTCAACTGTATCGAATGCTCTGCTAAGGTCAAAGAACAATGTTGAAACGAATTTTTTCTTATCTAGTTCAGTTGTTATCCGTTGAATGAATTGTATCGATGCTGTTTCGGTAGACCGGTTTCTGCAGAAGCCATGTTGTGAATTTGCTATTATTTTATATTTTTCCAGGAAGGATACCATTCTTTGATAGACAACTTTTTCAAGTATTTTAGAAAAGGCACTAAGCAGTGACACTGGACGGTAATTCTCTATAAGTTGGGCGTTGCCCTTTTTATAAATAGGAACAACCTTCGCTAGTTTTAGAGTATTTGGAAAAATACCACGTAAGATTGATTCATTGACAAGATAAAGTAATATATCAGAAATTGCGTCAAATGTTGATTTTAAAACTTTTGCGGAAATTCCATCTTCACCTGATGCAGCTGAAGATTTAAGACTATAAACTGCAGTTTTTAACTCCTGATAAGTAATCTCTTCAAATTGCATTGTATGAGGGGAAATCGGTGATGTGGTACACTGTGTCTGTTGATTTCCAAATCGTTCTACAGATTGCATTTCCGCAACGGTTGCGAAATAGCTTGCAAAAGAATTTGCAATAATTATAGGTACCTTTACCTGTTCATTGTTGATAGAGAGGGTAATCTTACCTTCGGTTCTTCTCTTTCCACTTTCATAATTAACAATTTGCCAAAGTGTCCGGGATTTGTTTCTGCTGACATTAATCTTATTGGTGTAATAATTACATTTTGTTTCTTTTAAGAGTTTTCTATATTCTCTTTTTTTATTAATGTATATCTCTCTAAAAACTTCCGATTTTGAATTTCTCATAATGGCGAACCAATTTTTTAATTCGCCCTTTTTATTAATAATATGTCGTGTAATCCACGGTGAATTATTCTTGTCATGTTTGTATTTATGAGATGTGAGAGGGCAAGCTACATTAAAACACCACAGAAAAATTTCTATGAAGTTATTAAAGGATTGATTGATATCATTGTTGATAGCTTCATTCCAATCTACTTCACTCAAAAGTAGTTTTAAATTATTCAAGTTATTCAACGAAAGGCATCTAGAGGTTTTTATAGCTTGTGGATACGACTTGTTATCAATAATAATATTATTGATCCTATCCTCATGTTTGATACACAACATATTTCCACAGTGATCAGCAATCATTGGATCAATTGTTGAATATTCAAAGATATCTTCAGGTAAAGAGGTTACCAAGTAATCAACAGCTGATTTACTTACACGATTATTTTTATTTACAAAAATCCTCGTTGGCTGCGTATTTTTATTTACTAATTGAAATGATTCAAAAATATCAATCAGAATTTGTTCTTCTAATGAATTACAAAATTGATGTATATTTAAATCACCTGTTAAGACCAAATAATCACTATTTTTCTTAGCAGCTGATAAAATTTGAGTTAAGTTGGTGAAAAACAAATCAGTGTCACCTGAAGGTGATCTATAAATAGTAATAATACAGATCTTTTTGTTATTTATTCGAGTTCTGATAGCTGCACATTCGATATGCAGTTGGTTTCAGAACGCTCAATTTTTATCTACTGAACAACCAAGTATACATACGAACATATGGGTTAATATATAGTTACTGTCTTCGAAAGGATGCGATTATTTACGATATAATGAAATTAATTGAAATTAATTTAAAAATCTGCTGCACTTAAAGTACCAATATTTAATGCAGTGCTTTTTATATGAATGTTAGGTTTTGTTTTAATAATATACCGTTTTCTTTTTAAATGCAACATTCCTTTAAGTTAATGACGTTAAATGCAGAACGCGTGCTTTTAGGCAACCATGTATACATGTGAACATATGGGTTAATATAGTTACTGTCTTCGAGGGGATCCGATTATTTACGATATAATGAAATTAATTGAAATTAATTTAAAAATCTGCTGCACTTAAAGTACCAAAATTTAATGCAGTGCTTTTTATATGAATGTTAGGTTTTGTTTTAATAATATGCCGTTTTCTTTTTAAATGCAACATTCCTTTAAGTTAATGACGTTAAATGGAGAACGCGTGCTTTTAGGCAACCAAGTATACATACGAACATATGGGTTAATATATATAGTTACTATCTTCGAGGGGATGCGATTATTTACGATATAATGCATAACGTTATATTAATTATATCAATCTAATTGCCCTAATTAAATTTATTAAATTATGTGTTCTAATTAAAAACGTTTAACGTTATTATCAAAGATCGAAATTAAAAATAATAAAATCAGAGAATTTCGGGTAGGCAACCATATATACATATGGGCATATGCAAGGTTAATTAAAAGAAGTTTAATTTTCTAATCCTGATAATTAAGATTAGATTATTTAGGTTTTAATTATAGCTTGATGATTATTTATTGAAAATTGTGTTTAATGATGGAAGAATAAAAATTCAAAGAATTTTTTGTTTGCTCTGACTCAGTTAATAATTTTTGTACTATAACCGACTGTATATATGTATATTTGCTTTTAATAGCTTATTAAGTTTCTTGGTTATAATAAATCCAGTAAATGACCGCTTTTATTTAAATTGTGACACAGACATTAAAACCCGGTCAAATATTGGTTCATAAAATCATAACCATTCGTACATTTGAAATATTACTAACAAACCCACCTCGTGTTGTTACTCAGGTTCTCTTGCAATAAAAAAATCTGTCGAGTCCACTTTCCAGTCCAAAACGAATTTTATGTAAAATAAAGAATTTTGTTTGTGAAGAACCACTTCGTAAAATGATAATTTTTCTTTCCATTTTTGTTTTATTAGAATTATGAAAGCTAAGTAACAAATAATAGGGTTAGTAATTAATCATCACCCAGTAGTTGACCAAATTTCATTTAAAAGAAAGGCAAGGTACCATTTTAATGAAAAGCATTATATTGTGCAAGTACCGTAACAAAATATTTGTTTCAATGCTACTTTTGAGGTCACCACACTACCCTAGCTGAAAGAAAAAATTTTTGTTTGTGCTTTTTCTTTTTGTTTTCTACTACTTAATTATTATAGTTCTTAACTCTATTTTTGTGTACTATCCTTAACTTATTATCTACTAACATTAACATTAGGATTCTATTGTTCACTAACAACATAAGCTCCTTTATATATAGGATGTTTTGCTTTACTTTTTGTTTTTGATACTATTAAATTTAATTTTGCGTCTTGCCAAGCCTTTTGTAAACGATACTTGAGTTCAACCAGTTGAATGTGTGTAGTTGATCAACCACTAGTTTTATGTAAAATAAAGAATTTTGTTTTGTTTCCTACTAAAATTTCAAATAAATAGCTGTTTCCAGTATTCACTCACTTCGTAAAGTGATAATTTTTCTTTCCATTTTTGTTTTAACATAACGCCATCAAAATAATATACATATATTTTGATATTTTTAAGAAGATTAGTTTTTTCTTTATGTAATACATACTATGTGACTCTATAAAAAGATATAATAATAAAACTGATATTTTATTCGTTGTATTATAACACTGGCCAATTACTGGGAAAAATTTGATTAAACACTGGGTAGTTTGTGGTTAACTACTGGAAAACTGATAAGATTTACAAAGTTATAAATTTATATTTCTGAAAAATCTCTTAAGTGGGCAATTACTGCCATATTAACCCTACCATTGACAAATAAAAATGGAATTAATAAATTCGTAATACGTCCACTAAGCGTTGGTATTTACTAGATTTAATAATAAATCCAGTAAATGACCGCTTTTATTTAAATTGTGACACAGACATTAAAACCCGGTCAAATATTGGTTCATAAAATCATAACCATTCGTACATTTGAAATATTACTAACAAACCCACCTCCTGTTGTTACATAAATATTATTTAAGATTTTTCAAATTTTGGCGCTAAACCAGTGAATGACCACTTCGGTCAATTACTGGGTTTAATGTAATTTATTGAACCAATATATGACCATGCATTATTAAAAAGTTAAACTTATTAATTATTCCTCTTTTGCGTAGAAATGATAATTGTAGACTCCCTATAAGCCATTAAAACTTTAATTCACTATACTTCAAACAAAGTGTTACCATTCTATGACACTACATTACAGAACACAATGTACTTACCTTATTAGTTTGTTAGATATACAGAACAACACGCTGTACTTGCAACTTCATTCGTCATTTGTAAAAACAGGAACGAAATTGTGCTGTTGTCGCTTTTAGCACAAAGTTACTAAATGTTAGAAAAACCGCTAATATAATTATGTTAGCTTTATTAAAAATTTGACGACTTCTGTAGTGTAGACGTGAAATAAAAAATATACGTTTTTCTCAATATGTTATTTTATTTATAGTATATAAGATACAAAAGCCAGCTTATAATATGCATTACAATCAAACCTTACTAAAGCGATCAATATAAATTTTATGTCTATGTTCTATATTTAAAATTCTATTTAACACTACACCACATTTCTCGATACGTCTTTGAAACCGACACCGATCTACAACACTTTCCATCCACAATGATATTCGTGCTTGTCGGTAGGCGTAATTCCACGTAAATAAATAATGTATTTTATTATTCTCCTCCTTGATCGTAGCACGTTTCTTTCGGTTGCTCATTTTTTGTTGTCTACAAACTCTTCTATTGCAGACGTAAATGATTCCAAACCTGCCTTATTTAATTTATCCAACAAGCAATCTATACAGATATTTCCTTTTAAATACGATTCACACAAGTATACCCCTTTCTGAAACTTTAGAACTCTTTCTTTACACTCTTTATCGGTAAAATATTTCCCTAAGCCATAGACTGCTTCGTGATCGGCATCAAAGCGTAGATCGCGTAACTCTTCCTGCACTCTCTGTACTGCACTTTTAATATCAATAGCCTTAGGCCACGATTGTGAACTATAACACATCCACATCTTTATACAAGAACGTTTTGCAAGTCGATGTCCGGATACAATGCCACCAGTTCCAAAGTACACAGAACGTTCTCGGACGGTGGTAAAGCAGATAACACTTGTTTAAAGTTTTCGGTGGAATCCCCGCTTAATACACTCAATCCTTTTAATAAAATTGAACAAAATTTTACAAAAACTTTTAAACGAATTTCTAGCAGAGGAAGTAGTTCTAGAAGCTGAATGATGCTTTCAAATGTTTGGATCTAGCTGAGTGGTGCGGCTTGAAGTTATAGATATATCTATGCCCCCACTCCTTTCGGTGTAAATACAATCTCGCTGACCTTACCTTGTTTCGTCTGTTCTCAACAACGTCTGCTTTCTTTCTTCTGTTCTCAACTACATGTAACATTTGTACTTGTATTTGCACTTATTGCCCTTGCGGTCTTGTTCACCTTTCGTCCGCATTCTTTTATAAACATAGTTAGGTAAGAGTCTCATTGAAATTAAAATAGCATTAAAATTTTTTCTTTTTAAATCTTAGGTTCGCTTTTTGATTTTTCTATGTATGTGTAGTAGTTCATTCTTAAATGAAACAATATAATGTGACATATTTGCATGGTTTATTTAACTCACTACCTTTCACAATACCTATAGAATTGTTTACACATTAAGATTGACTTTGATGTATCAGAGGATTACATATTTCAAATTTTACAACCTTGTATTTACAGAGCACATTTATCTTTTATTTAAGGAATATATCGGTTAGTCCCGGCGTAATTTTCACTAAATAATGCGCTGGATGTTTCAGCACCTTGATTCATTGTTCTTTACGCGGATAAACATCACAACACTTTAACTCTCCATTGTTAAGATGGTGATACGACACAAATGTTCCGTTCGAAACTTGCCCGCATTATACTTGTCTATACATGTCATGATGGGACTTTTTATATTTGTATCGTACCATTCGTTTAACGGCTCTTCCAACTGTTTCGGCGATGTCGCACCTTTCTCATCCAACCATATGCTTTCCCCATTTAAGTCCATTGAATATGCAAACGTCACTAGAGCAAACACCAGATAACCAGCTTCAAGAACACGCTTCTCTTTGACGCGTTTAATGAATGCCTCTTTGTGGTGGTCTAAAGTTTTCTCGACGTTTCCACCGTATAGTTCTTCGTCTCTCATTTCATCATCGTCGTCCTCAAAATCGAATGTTACTAAAACGGTTGTCTCTAACACGTCCATGATGCTGTACTACTGAAGTTATTACGCCCAAATTAAAAAAGGTTTATAAAGGTTTATAAAGGCTAGCTCGAATAGTTTAGCATGAGGTTATCAACAGGGCGGTAAATTCTTGGTGATGGGGTTCATCCACTTCAAGAGACTTCAGGCTCTGGCTGCAATTAGAGTTGTGCTCATTCGATTAAGCATTCAAAGTTGCTTCAAAAATAAATAAATAAATCGCTGAATGCTATATATACATTTATTATCGTGTCTCAGTGTTCTTGTATAATACTCAACAAGATATAAAAATTACCTTATGATTAGGTTCAGATTAAATAGTTCAATACACCGAGTTCGTACCGTGTGTGATCACATACGTTTACATACATATATAATGCATAGTATTAACGTCTTATATGATAATGATAAAAGATAGACACTAAATAAAATGTTTAACCCCTTGTATTGCTTTACATACATGCAAAGAAAAACAAGTAAATAATTGACTCCTGATAGCTATACCACCCAAATTAATTAATACATATTATTCATTAACTAATCAAATCAACTTCAGTGCCAATAATAACAGTAATTAAAATATAGTACATACATGTAGAAGTATAAAAAAATCAACAAAACCTGATTGCTGCTTTGCCTAGAATCTCCATAAGGCTGTACCCAAAAAATCAACAATTCTTCCAACTTGCTTTCTTTTGAGTAGCGGTGGCGGACTCTCTGCCCAAAAGATACCACTCCAACAAGAATAATAATATATAAAAAATAACTAACCAAATAAATAAACCCTAAAACCAAAAGGACGAAATTAATCTCGGGACAATCCACACAAAAAATCAACTTACCTCTAACGAGGGTTTTGTTTACGAAAAGGTTTTTTGTTGTATCCCCTTTCAACGAAGTTGGTGAATTTAGATGTATTTCTAAAATGGTTGATAAGGAATTAGGATTAAACAATTAAACAGAATGCACTCACACTCACCGAGAAGATACGTTTAAGCCACATGCATTTAGATCCTCCAACGAGAGAAGAAAATACCCAACTTTTCCGAAAAATAATTTCTCCAACAGAAGACTGTTAACCGGATATTTTCTATCGACTTCACCAAATAAAATCCATCAATACGATGCGGGAGAAAAACCCAGAAAAATATGGCGGTCGTACATGGGATGTCACGTACCAAGCGAAGGAAGTCTCTTCAAGAAAGTACTTCTCGCAAAATGCAAATTGAGCCGATATATGAGAAATCTTCAATACCGACACCTCTATCAAAACGAATAATCGCAGAGTGTAAACACAACGTAAATTTTAGTAAAAACCCCAAAAAGAATTACTCTCTTATAAATTAATAGATCTTAGTTGATGAAACAACTTCCTCTATGTAAGTAGCTATCAAACTATTAAGTCACATACTAATCATATATAATATTTTCCAGTTGTTATTTATCGCTTGTTTACTTTTAGAATAAGTATAAAAGATGGAAATATTTTGATATTCCAACCAAGAATAAAATTGTTTGGAATACAGGGCGTCCCTTCAGACAAAATACTAATTAAGGTAAGTACGAAATAATTTCTAAATAAGATCATTCCCCTTTTCTTTATTTCAGGTCAGAATCTTTGGCTAAAGGAGTAAGCTATCCAGATGTGGAAAAGCAATGTATCTAAAGATTTAATTAGACTGTATTTTATATCTTTTCAATAAATACTTAACCATTATCATGTATTTATAATAAAATTGTTAAAGTGAAAATTTGACCTGTTACAACTCCACCTTTTCCCCCTTTTAAAAGAAATGAAATTTCTTTTGACCAAATAAATAAGTAATATTATATAACTATAAATAAAATATGATAAACTATACATCAGGATCGGGATTTGGTTTTAAATCTTTCGTATGCCAATTTCCAATTGACACCCCCTGCTCATCTTCGAGTTCATAAATACAGTACCCTACTTTCTTGCGGACTTTATACGGGCCAGAGTATTTTTCCGCCAGTTTGGACGCAAAGTAGTTCCCACCGTCAGAGAGGACATACTGTTTCTTCCATACCAAATCTCCAATACTATAACTAACATTTCTCCTACGAAGGTTGTAATGTTCACGCGATCTATCAGAGGCTTTAACCAATCGTCCCCTAACAAATTCTCTAAGCTTTTGCAGACTATTCACCCTATCATTCTTCGGTATCAACCTTTCGTCTGAAGTTAACCTTAGGGTATACTCCTGACCATGCGTAACCATTTCTTGACCAAAGTTAATAAAATAAGGTGTACTATTAGTTACCTCGTGACGAGCACTACGATAGGCACACCCCAATTCAGGTAAGCACTCATCCCATTTCCTATGGTTTTCCCTAACGTAAGCCGATAGCATGGTTTTTAACACCCGATTGACTCTTTCGGTTGGGTTACAATGAGGTGAATAATTTGAATTAAAAATAATCTTAACTCCATAAGAATTACAGAGATTTATAAACTCACGACTGCGAAATTGCACACCATTATCACAACGTATATGCAAAGGAACTCCAAAGATCATAAAAATATGTTCTTTAATAATTTTCGTTACCGAAGTAGCCGTAGCTCTTCTTAAAGGGAAAAACAAACTAAATTTACTGAAATTATCAATCACAACC
The DNA here is from genome assembly GCA_929113105.1 of Agrypnus murinus. Taxonomy (NCBI): domain Eukaryota; kingdom Metazoa; phylum Arthropoda; class Insecta; order Coleoptera; family Elateridae; genus Agrypnus; species Agrypnus murinus. The sequence continues at coordinate 2,194,615 of OV816023.1, read as the reverse complement.
AAAATATACTGATTACCGTGCAAGGACTTGGGAAGAGGACCACACAAATCAGTACTAATTACTTGCCAACATTTAGTAATGTCTAGCAATTTGCCCATTAATCCGGCTGGTTTCTTTTGTTCGGGTTTAGTTCTCAGACAAGTTTGGCACTTACGAACATATTTAGAAATATCGCTTTTCATACCAGGCCAGTAGTATAAGCGAGCGATACGATGAAAGGTCTTATAAATACCCAAATGACCAGCAGTGATGTCATCGTGTGACTTACGTAGTATTTCACCACGACCCTCCTTAGGAACTACAAGTTTCCAAAATTCCGACTGTTCCCTTAACTCAGGAAAATCTATCTCTACATACTTATAAATTTTACCGGCGTCGATACGCCATCTAGGATATTTAAGAGGAGATTTAATAATACGATTCCGCATTTTAAGATACCACGAATCTTTAATGTCTGCGGCCTCAATGAAATTGAGTTCTCCACAGGGCAGAGCTCTGGACAGAGTATCTGGTACCACATTATCTTTTCCACGCCTATGAATGACTTCATATTCGAACTGCTGAAGTCTGAGTGCCCAGCGTCCAAGCCTGCCTAGAGGATCCTTTAAATTTTCTAACCACTTTAGAGAATGACAATCGGTGATTACATAAAACTTTGAAAGTTCCAAGTAACATCTTAATTTCTCAACTGCCCATAAAACACCAAGGCATTCACGCTCTGTACTTGAATAGTTGCGTTCGGCATGTGAGAGAGTACGCGAAAGATAATAAATTACGTATTCACGGTCATTATAGGATTGAGTGAGCACAGCCCCGATACCATAAGAAGACGCATCGGTCTGAACGTAAAACGGATAGTTGAAGTTTGGACAGGCCAATACTGGTGCTGATATAAGAGCGTCCTTAATTCTTTGAAACGAATTTTCACATGACTCATCCCAAATAAACTTTTTACTCTTACGAAGAAGACTTGTAAGAGGTACAATAATATCAGAAAATCCATTCACAAATCGACGATACCACGAGATCATTCCAATTACTCTCCTTACCTCCTTCACAGTTTTTGGCTGTGGAAGATTAACAATAGCTTCTACCTTGCCTGGATCTACAGCAATGCCTGATCTAGTAACAATATATCCTAAGAATTTTAATTCTGGGCGACAAAGATGACACTTGTCGCGGTTTAGAGTCAAATTAGCTTCTCTAAGACGATTAAAAACAAGTTCTAACACCTCAAAATGCTTTTCTAATGTAGGTGTGGCAATAATTATATCATCGAGATATTTTAAAATATAAGGTTCTAATTCCGGACCAAACAAATTATCTACTAAACGTTGGAAAGTTGCTGGAGCGTTGTGTAAGCCAAAAGGCATTCGTGTAAATTGATACAGAACCCTTGAAGGTACGGTAAATGCAGTATAAGGCCGAGAAGAAGGTTCCACTTCTACCTGCCAGTAGGCACTTTGAATATCTAAAGAACTTAAATATTTGGCTCCACCCAACTTCCTTAAAATGTCCGAAATATATGGTAAGGGCCAGGCATCACGTGATGTGACAGCATTTAATTTACGGTAATCTACGCAAAATCTCCATGACTTATCCGGTTTCGGAACTAATAATACCGGCGATGACCACCCACTATTGGATTTCTCGACCACGCCCAACTCTATCATTTTATCTAACTTTTCATTAATAATCGCTTGCTTAAACGGTGAGACCGGATAATACCTTTGTTTAATAGGCTCCTCCTGCATTACGCGAATCTTATGTTGCACTATTGTTGTACAACCCAACTTCGTAGGGTCAATACTCAAGAAGTAATTATCTAGGATTCTACTAAGACGTTCTAAATCTTTAGGTTCTAAATCCGATTCAGATTCATACCTCGTTCATGTGCAGGCGAGAGTAGTCGTGGCGATACACTTACGGTCGTGTCAAATATTATTCTATAATATCATTATTATTAAAACTTTAATTTCTGATCTGATCGGAAAATTTATTCAACAACATGCCATTAACAAGAGAGATAGTAGCCGAGATAAACACATGTGTTAATACTGCAATAAAAACCTATCTTGAAAGTGAAGAATTTATCGACTCTTTGAGTAAAAAAGTAGGTGCGTGTATGGCAGATATAATAAACAGAAAAGTAGAAGAAATTACTCGGCCAATTCTACATGAAAATAAAGTTTTAAAAGAAAAGCTGGATGATCTCGAACAATACTCCAGACGAACCAATATCCGCATTTTTGGTTTAAAAGAAACAAAAAACGAGAAATTAGAGGAAGATGTGGTGGATCTTATTAAAAAGAAACTGGAACTTAATATCTCAAAAGAATCAATCGATAGACTCCATCGGACCGGGAAATATGTAGAAGGTAAAAACAGACCGACTATAATTAAATTTGTCAGTTATAGGACGCGCCAACTGGTTATAAATAATAAGAAAAAACTTAAAGGCACCTCGTATGTTATACAAGAAGACCTAACCAGAACCCGCTTAAACCTACTGCATAGTGTACAAGCAAAACTGGGACGTCGAAACACTTGGACGCGTGATGGAAGTATATTTTTCCGTCGCGATGACAAAATTCATATAATTAAGTCATACGATGATTTTAAGAAACACTTCCCAGAATCAGATGGCTTGTAAAATACAATAAGAAGATCTGCTAAGTACTAGATAATTATCGATAAATATCACTTATTTTAAATTCTAAATGACCGCAAGCGCCTTGAAAAATTCCAAATTAATTTTTGTTAATTTTGAATCTTTTATTAAGTTCATACAAGTTAATATTATTTGATAAATTTCAGTTCTTTGTTTGGATTATTCATACTCGTATTTATTAGGTTATTTCATATTTCAAAAGATTGACAATAACAACAGCTGCTATATTCTAATCTATTTATTCTTTGTCATATTTTTAAATTTTATATCAGTTTTATATTCTTCAGTTCATTTATAATTTTAGCGTGAAATTGTTATTGACATCTTTTAATACGATACTTATTATCATTTATATCAATATTACTTTCTTATAGTTACGTATATGCCATGGACTATTTACGAATTGGACATGTCAATGTCCGATCATTACTACCGAAAATTAATGACATTAAGGATATGGTTACAACGTTCGATGTCTTGGCCTTATCAGAGACGTGGTTATCAGAGGACATAAATTCAAGAGCACTTAATATCAAAAATTATAAATTAATACGTAAGGATAGATATGGAAGGGGTGGAGGGGTGGCTTTTTATATAAAGCAAAAGCTTTTTAGTCACATTATTGACACGAATGACTTAATTGAACAATTGTGGTTGCAAATTAAGGTAAATAGTCAAAGTGTTGTGCTGGGAGTATTTTATAGGCCTCCAACCTTCAACTATAAAGCTTTTGTAGATGAAGTTGAAAACTCAATTATGTTGTGCACACCATATTCTGAGAACATTATATGCATGGGTGATGGCAATGTTGATTTTCTTATGGTAGATAACCCTGCAACAGTATATTTCAACAATACGATAGAAAATTTAAATTGTACTCAAATTATCAAAGAACCCATAAGATTACATGCCTTGTTAGATATTATAATTATTTCTAAAGTTTCACTTATAAAAAAATCGAGTGTCGAGAATTTTCATTTGTCAGACCATGACTTAGTAAGCTGTGAAATAACATGTCAAAAAATACCGCGCATTCCAACTACCTACACTTATCGTGATTACAATAACTTCAATACTGAAAATTTTTACGCCGAGTTAGAAACACTCTCTTTAGATGATATACTTTATGAAAATGACATTAATAGGAAGGTCGATATTCTAGTTAGCTATCTACAAAATCTTTTTGACAAGCATGCACCGTGGAGAACCATTACAGTGACAAAAAAACCCGCACCTTGGTTAACCGATAATGTTAGGTTGCTTATGAAATTAAGGGATAAAGCAAAAACTAAATTTAAAACGTCTAAAACTACAGCTGCATGTGAATATTATAGGATGTTGCGCAATTACACAAATATCGCAATAAAAAATGAAAAACGGGCTTACTTACAGTTTAAGCTTGCGAATAACAGTAACTCTAATGTGATTTGGAAAGAATTCAAACGTCTAGATATTGTACATTCCAAAAATAATACTAATAATTCGTTTGATGGTAACATTCATGAAATAAACAAGTTTTTTGTGGATAGCATTCCTTCTATGGCAGTCGACCAGGACACTTTAGATTTCTACACAAACAATAGGTTAGGCAATGATAGTATTTTTAATTTTAAGCTTATAGATCACGATATAGTATTCAAAATAATCAGTTCTTTAAAAAGTAGTTCCACAGGCTTAGATGGATTAAATATCAAAATGATTAAGTTATGCTGTCCTTTTATTATAAAATTTTTAGTACACATAATTAATTCTTGTATTTTAGAGAATAAATTTCCTGAAAGTTGGAAGTCAGCTCTGATAACACCGATAGGGAAAATAGAACATCCTGTCGATTTAAAGGATTATAGACCAATCAGCATCCTTCCAACACTCTCAAAAATATTTGAAAAGATTATTAACGTGCAAATTCGCGAATACTTAGAAAATAATAAATTATTACCAATGTATCAATCGGGTTTTCGAACTGGTTACAGCTGTACTACTGCTTTATCTTACATTACGGATGATATCTTTAAAGCATACGATGAAGGAAAATCTACTTTTTTAGTTTTATTAGATTATAGTAAAGCTTTCGATACAATAAATCATGATTTACTTCTCAAAATATTACATTACTTAGGCCTCAGCGAAAATGCGATTGGTCTGATCCGAAACTATTTGTGTAATAGAACACAAAGAGTTAAAATGGCTAATGTGGTGTCTTCACCTGTCGATGTTATCAGAGGGGTGCCGCAGGGATCCATATTGGGGCCTCTGCTATTCACCTTGTACACACACGGTCTTTGTGGTTGTGTGGGGACCTGTAGTGTTCACATGTATGCTGATGATACTCAAATTTACTTTTCTTTTAGGTCAAATGAAATCAAAGAAGCAATTGAAATTTTAAACAACGATCAAAGCTGTCTCTAAATTTTCATTACATCACGCATTAATGTTAAATCCCACAAAATCGTGCGCTCTATTATTAGGAAAATCAAGTAATCTTCAAGTGCCACCTATTAAAATTGGTGAAATTGAGGTACCTATAGTAGAAAATACAAAGAATTTGGGAGTCATTTTTGACAAAACATTTCGGTTTAATAAGCAAATCTCTAAATACATACAACAAGCTTACTATAACCTAAAACTTATTTATCCTCATAAAGATTACTTAAGTAAAGAATCGAAGATTTTACTATGTGAGTCTATTGTTTTATCACAATTTAATTATTGCGTTCCTGTATATGCCCCTTGCCTGGATTATGAGACAACTCAGCGTATCCAACGTGTTCAGAATTCTTGCTTGCGTCTTATTTATGGAATTCCGAAATATGAGCATATTTCCCATAAATTAATTGATACCGGTTGGCTTCATATGAAAAAACGGGCTTATTTACAAACAGCCGCTTTCTACCATAAGATAATATCTGACAAGCAGCCTCCCTATTTATATAATAAAATAAGGTACAGGACAGACGTGCACAATATAAATCTGCGGCATAGAGGTCTGTTGACTATCCCCAGACATAATACTACTTTTTACCAACGTTCTTTTACCTATAATGTAGCTAAAATTTATAACGAGATACCGTTCTCCGTCAAATCGCTTAATATTAAACAATTTAAAAAAGCTCTGTTCAAAAAGTTGCTATAAACCGATGATACACCAGCTCGTAAATAGTCTATGTAATTGATTTCTTATGTAAATGAGTTATATAAATGTAATTACTTATGAATATTATAGTAAAAACCTGTAAATATTAGTTTTCAAACTCCAAGGGGATGATGGAAGAACAGCTACGCTGAATCATCTCCTTGCGATTCTGTGTAATTATTTATATATATATTTGTATGTTTGTATATTATTATGATTGCATATCATTATTACTCAGAATAAATACATTATTATTATTATTATTATTATTATTATTATTGGATAGAATTCATGACCGGTGCGTTTAACTCTACACTTGAAAAATACCATTCGCCTTTACGCATATCTGGGACGATTCCCATACGAATCCAAAAATTAATTCCCAAGACTAATCGGTGTCTTAATTGAGGAAAAATATAAATATCAATTATTTTAACAACGTCACGTAATCGCACTGGAACAGTTGCTATACCTATACATTGACATTCACTGTCGTTGGCTACACGACATACTAGACCTTGAACTGGCCGAAGTGTAACACCAAGACCTCGTAACATCTCCCATCCTTCAACATTCATAAAAACTTTATTTGCCCCGCTATCTAAAAGACCATAGAAAGGAAGACCCAAAATATCTACCCTGACATAAGGACATTCCCCTTCTCCCACTTGCGCTAAAATATAATCTAGAACAAATTTGTTTTGAAAAGTCTGGACCGAATTGTCGTTACCAGAAGTAATAGTTCGGTCTTCTATTGCCTCTGTCGATCGTTTCCCGACTGACCGCGACCACTACCCCCTTTATTGTTATTACCGCGTTGTGGTGACAAGCCATCATAGCGCTGTTTATTTTTTGTATTGCATTTAGGACAAGTAATTTTTGTGAACCCCTCCTTTCCGCAACCGAAGCAACGAAAATCGTTTTTCTTCTTAGGGCATTCTTTAACAATATGGCCGGGTTCTTTACATCTCCAACAGATCGCTCCACGAACCTGTAATTCAGAAATTGAAGGTTTACTACGCCTCGACGGTCCCGCATAAGCTAAGTCCGGCTCTAAGGACAGAGATGAGAAACTTGGCGGTTTAAAATTATCTACCGACTCTCGAGTTTCCTCGATTTTCCGACACAAACCTATCAGTTCAAAAGGATCTTTAACATCTGTTAAAGCTAAACGTTCTTGAAAGAAAGGCAAAATATTTCGACGCAGAACTTGCATACGTAACGAATCTACTACCGGAGTAGGCATTCTATCAAACAACCCAGTCATAACTGCAACATACAGTCCGATTGACTCAGTGACACCCTGAGTGCGCGCAAGAATTTGTTGCCATAATTTCTCAGCTGAAGGAACATACTCGTCTTTCATTAACCGAACTAAACCATCCCAATCAGACGCATATCTCTTTAGCCAATTATACATACGCAACGCATCCTCCACAAAAAGATCTCTAGTTGAAGCAAATAATTGTACTTTGTCTACACCTCTACTCTGGCAATGTTGCTCTACCTCTTCCAAAAAGGCATTAAAGCTCTCAGACGGTTGTCCTGAGAATTTCAACTGCCATTTATATACTGGCACACTTTTAAAAGATGTCGCAAAAGTCATATTACTATTTGGAGCAACAGAAGGAGTTAATGTAGTTTGAGTTGGATTAACAATGTTCGAGGCACCCCTACCGCTTCACTAAAACGTGGATCAATAGGTGTTTCAGGTTGTTGATCACCCTGTACATCTGTATTTTTCGAGTTATATTCCCTAATAAGTCCCGTTAAAATTTTTGCAAGTAAATTACGTCTATTCATTAAGGCTGGTTGGTCAGATGTAATATGGTCTAACCTATGAAAAGTATGACAAATTTTTGTTTCAATTTTCTTAATTTCGCTAGTTGAACCAGAGAAACTGACTAAAATATTTTTAATTTCGCCTAGCTTTGCTTCACAAATGTCTAATTCCTCCGACGCATAAACAAACCCTTAAACAAACGTTTTCCAAAAGAGACAGCATCTTTTTCAAGAGCTAAAGCACTACGAAGACTTTTCCTTAAGGAATCGACATTGTCAGACTCAGCAATACCACGAACTTTAAGTTCCCAAATAAGTTCATCCTTACTTAACCTATCGACATCAAGCTTGAAAGACATATTGCAACTACTTATCATTGTATGTTTTCTTAAAAAAAAACCCAATTAACAGTTAATTATTCTCTTATTATACTATCTATTACGTACTTAATGTAATAATATACTCAATAGAAGTACTGTGAAACTGTATTAGAACCTCTTAAGTAATTTTACATAACGCAATTCCGATTTGGAATTTCTAAGTTCAAATTTAGAACAAATTGACAACTCAATTTCAAGATATAAAACAAGCGTAAGGTCATTAGCATTGACTAACAATACAATCACAACTACAAGTACAATTGATAAATCCCACCAAGAATTCAGGCCCCACGTTGGGCGCCAATTTTATTACGCCCAAATTAAAAAAGGTTTATAAAGGTTTATAAAGGCTAGCTCGAATAGTTTAGCATGAGGTTATCAACAGGGCGGTAAATTCTTGGTGATGGGGTTCATCCACTTCAAGAGACTTCAGGCTCTGGCTGCAATTAGAGTTGTGCTCATTCGATTAAGCATTCAAAGTTGCTTCAAAAATAAATAAATAAATCGCTGAATGCTATATATACATTTATTATCGTGTCTCAGTGTTCTTGTATAATACTCAACAAGATATAAAAATTACCTTGATTCATTGTTCTTTACGCGGATAAACATCACAACACTTTAACTCTCCATTGTTAAGATGGTGATACGACACAAATGTTCCGTTCGAAACTTGCCCGCATTATACTTGTCTATACATGTCATGATGGGACTTTTTATATTTGTATCGTACCATTCGTTTAACGGCCCTTCCAACTGTTTCGGCGATGTCGCACCTTTCTCATCCAACCATATGCTTTCCCCATTTAAGTCCATTGAATATGCAAACGTCACTAGAGCAAACACCAGATAACCAGCTTCAAGAACACGCTTCTCTTTGACGCGTTTAATGAATGCCTCTTTGTGGTGGTCTAAAGTTTTCTCGACGTTTCCACCGTATAGTTCTTCGTCTCTCATTTCATCATCGTCGTCCTCAAAATCGAATGTTACTAAAACGGTTGTCTCTAACACGTCCATGATGCTGTACTACTGAAGTTATTACGCCCAAATTAAAAAAGGTTTATAAAGGTTTATAAAGGCTAGCTCGAATAGTTTAGCATGAGGTTATCAACAGGGCGGTAAATTCTTGGTGATGGGGTTCATCCACTTCAAGAGACTTCAGGCTCTGGCTGCAATTAGAGTTGTGCTCATTCGATTAAGCATTCAAAGTTGCTTCAAAAATAAATAAATAAATCGCTGAATGCTATGTATACATTTATTATCGTGTCTCAGTGTTCTTGTATAATACTCAACAAGATATAAAAATTACCTTATGATTAGGTTCAGATTAAATAGTTCAATACACCGAGTTCGTACCGTGTGTGATCACATACGTTTACATACATATATAATGCATAGTATTAACGTCTTATATGATAATGATAAAAGATAGACACGAAATAAAATGTTTAACCCCTTGTATTGCTTTACATACATGCAAAAAAAAACAAGTAAATAATTGACTCCTGATAGCTATACCACTCAAATTAATTAATACATATTATTCATTAACTAATCAAATCAACTTCAGTGCCAATAATAACAGTAATTAAAATATAGTACATACATGTAGAAGTATAAAAAAATCAACAAAACCTGATTGCTGCTTTGCCTAGAATCTCCATAAGGCTGTACCCAAAAAATCAACAATTCTTCCAACTTGCTTTCTTTTGAGTGGCGGTGGCGGACTCTCTGCCCAAAAGATGCCACTCCAACAAGAATAATAATATATAAAAAATAACTAACCAAATAAATAAACCCTAAAACCAAAAGGACGAAATTAATCTCGGGACAATCCACACAAAAAATCAACTTACCTCTAACGAGGGTTTTGTTTACGAAAAGGTTTTTTTTTGTATCCCCTTTCAACGAAGTTGGTGAATTTAGATGTATTTCTAAAATGGTTGATAAGGAATTAGGATTAAACAATTAAACAGAATGCACTCACACTCACCGAGAAGATACGTTTAAGCCACATGCATTTAGATCCTCCAACGAGAGAAGAAAATACCCAACTTTTCCGAAAAATAATTTCTCCAACAGAAGACTGTTAACCGGATATTTTCTATCGACTTCACCATATAAAATCCATCAATACGATGCGGGAGAAAAACCCAGAAAAATATGGCGGTCGTACATGGGATGTCACGTACCAAGCGAAGGAAGTCTCTTCAAGAAAGTACTTCTCGCAAAATGCAAATTGAGCCGATATATGAGAAATCTTCAATACCGACACCTCTATCAAAACGAATAATCGCAGAGTGTAAACACAACGTAAATTTTAGTAAAAACCCCAAAAAGAATTACTCTCTTATAAATTAATAGATCTTAGTTGATGAAACAACTTCCTCTATGTAAGTAGCTATCAAACTATTAAGTCACATACTAATCATATATAATATTTTCCAGTTGTTATTTATAGCTTGTTTACTTTTAGAATAAGTATAAAAGATGGAAATATTTTGATATTCCAACCAAGAATAAAATTGTTTAAAATACAGGGCGTCCCTTCAGACAAAATACTAATTAAGGTAAGTACGAAATAATTTCTAAATAAGATCATTCCCCTTTTCTTTATTTCAGGTCAGAATCTTTGGCTAAAGGAGTAAGCTATCCAGATGTGGAAAAGCAATGTATCTAAAGATTTAATTAGACTGTATTTTATATCTTTTCAATAAATACTTAACCATTATCATGTATTTATAATAAAATTGTTAAAGTGAAAATTTGACCTGTTACAAAGTATTCTTGCATATGCGTTTATATACTGAGTTGACGGGTGGGGTACAAGGTCATGGTCTTTAATGGTAACGATAACGAGCGATACAATATATTCCCATGCTTACACCCACTACTGCAACTACCAGGGTGCCCAAGGTCACCACAGAAGCATAACACGTTTCGCTGCTGACTTTACATTGTTCCACCGGACTATTCCCGATGGTTTGCCACTCACTGTCCTTAGTATGTGTTGGGTACACGAATTTGACCCTGAATCGTACTTCTTGCGTTCTATTGCCGACCTCGTGTTTAAACATTCCCATTTGTTGCAACGTCACTGGTTGCATTCCATACCAAACACTCGTATTGAAGTCATAGGAAATAAAAGCTGCTGTTGTATCTGGGAGTTTTGCAACGTACACTACACCCTCGTACAAGGTTGCTAATAATATTACCGCCTTGATTGGTAACATCTTCCCTCGCGTTATATTCTATGTTGTATTTGGTTCTTGCATCTTCTTTTAACCACAAACATCTCTACCACTTTCATCGCTAATGGGTGCTAACACGTTTGCAAACACGCAATGTGGTGACCATTTCAGGTGCTCTACGATTGGGTTATCCGATGGTTCCCATTTGAAAATGTTCACTCGACAATAAAAACATTCTACTCTATCTTCACGTCCCGTGTACACAAATCCGGCCTCAGCTAAAGATTTTGGGGTTTGTATACCCTTCCAATTACGAAATGATAACACTCGTTCTGTCAAGCACGTATTCTGTAAGCTAGCTTCTACACACATTTTGAACTTTCAATACTTGCAACCTGTTATATATACCTAGTGAAATTTCAAAAAGAAGTTAATTTAAATTTTAATTTTAATGGAAGGAAATTTGATGTTCGAAATTAGTATTTCCAAACCATTTCTTAAATTTAATTGCTCGGATCAAACTGTTTTAAACTATGTAGTAACTGTGAATTATAGATTTTTAATGCTTATATTAAATAGCTGTTTAACCATATTATTGTTTATTTTTATCTAAATTTCAAAAATTGTAAACAAAGTTATGCGCTTTCTAAAATTTCTAAAGGTTTTTATAAACTTTAAAAATCATACTGTTGCAAATTTTAGTTTTAAAAGATTCGTGTTTAAAGTTTTTAAATTCTAAAATAATTTAGTTTTAAAATAGATAAAAGATTACATCTTCAGATTTTAAACGGCGAATTTCAGAGATTGTTAATTAGCTTAATAAACCGTTGTTTTAATAATATATCAAAATTAGTTTGTTTTGATTTACTAAAACTAATAATAAAAATATTCTATTTTATTCTTGCATTTTTATTTCACAATGTATAACTACATACATACAATTTATTTAAGACCGTTTTTCTGGAATTTCTAGCTTTTAATTCAAACAAAATTGAATTACGCGTCAGGAAATTTTTAACCAGTTGAAATGTAGTTTTGAAAATATCCAAGTAGATTTACTCGGAATTTACGGTTGTTATTAAATAACAATTAGCCATCGACAACTTTTAAAATATTTTGATCAAAGCAATAGTCTTTTATTGTTTAAAAGTGCTTAAAATGTATATAATTTAGATAATTATTCTCATATTTATCATGTGTTAATAAAACCCAACAAATGTTTTATTGTCTTTTATTTTTATGTTTTATTTTGTAAGTTACTACAAGTCTACGGTTAATCAACTTATGCGTTGCATTCGATGACCTAGTACTACAAATTAATCTGATGAAATTCCATCCGGAATATAAAAACAATAGGGCTCGTCCAGGATTCGAACCCGGGACCTCTCACACCCTAAGCGATAATCATACCTTTAGACCAACGAGTCAGTTATATATGGAAGAATTTTGCTTCGAGAAGATTAGTATGTTTCTCATTACATCAGAATAATATAAAATATAGAACCGATCTTGATACAAGCATTTTCAAAATTTGACATAATGTTTCAGCTAAAATTATAGGTCGCTCTACCCTTATACACAACATTATTAACAGATTTATTTATTATACGATTTACTTCAAGTAATGCAATTACGTGAGTATCCAGTGTGAAAGTAAATATTGCTATTATGTATTATACAATTTTACAGTGTTGAATAGAATATTTGGCAAAACAAACCTTACAAAACATTCAATCGGCTGACCGAAGAACAATTTGACAATTACTAATACATTCTTGCTGACAATGCAACGTATTTCGCAAGCTAACCCTCAAGTAGAAGATTTATACCAGAGGTATTAAGATTTCTTCGAATAATATTAAGGGGTAGAAGACATACGATAAACAGATATCGAACATACATCAGTTAACATTCTGAATATACTAAAATTATATGGGGTATATAATAAATTAAAACTTATTATTATAAATTTAAAGAGCGCGACATATTTTTCAAATTCTATTCTCTCTATAAAACAACCCGGCTATTGGAGACATAAACCACTCTAAAATATTATTATTAAAAATTAAGAAATGTATTGCTTGTTATAATTCGCGCGCGGAACGGTATTCTACCCAAAACTCTGCAGGTTCACCTCTTCTAAAATATTTAAATTAATCAATCGCTTTATGAAATCCATAGAGAATTATACAATCTTATTAAATAAGTCTAGAAACAGATTTATACCAGAACGTTTACTGAAACAGAGAGAGGTAGAGAAATAAGAAGCTTTTATAGAATGTATTTCGTTTATTTTGTCATCATATCAGAAATATCATATTACATATAAATACTATTACAATACGACTATATTCACGCTACTTTATTTTTAATTCTGTATAAAGTTGGTGGTTGTATGATCGGAAAGATTGAACATGTTTATAAATATTTACATTGTATAATACAAGATTCCTATAGTCTTCCAAAGTCAGTTCTTTTTTGATAACATCCTATTGGATACCTTTAGCTGTTTTGGTAAGCTTACCCTCTACATCTACAGCATATGCTTTTGCCCCTGTTCCCAGAAATTCCCAGAGAATTCTACCCTAGTAAACGTAGTAAACGTAGTAAACGTAGTAAACGTAGTAAACGTAGTAAACGTAGTAAACGTAATAAACGTAGTAAACGCAGTAAACGCAGTAAACGCAGTAAACGCAGTAAACGTAGTAAACGTTGTAAATGTAGTAAACGTTGTAAATGTATTAAACATTGTAAACGTAGTATACGTAGTAAACGTAGTAGACGTAGTAAAAGTAGTAAACGTAGTAACCGTAGTAAACGTAGTAACCGTAGTAAACTTAATAAACGTAGTAAACGCAGTAAACGTAGTAAACGCATGATTTCTTCAAGTTGAGTAGACGTGTTAACCGGCTGGTGTATTATATTTTAAACTATAACTAAATTAAAACGCCACTCATTCCTCAAAATATAATAGTATCCTAATCATATTAGTTATCAATCCTAAGTAATAATAAATAAACATGGTTTTAACTAAATCCGAGTTGAAAGACATTAAAGATATCGCATTGAATGCCTTAACAACAGACGCAGAAATAGTTGATAAGATAGCCGACAAGATCTCTGAAAAGGTCCTCGAAAAACTTGAAACGAAGATAGAAAAGTTAGTGGAAAAACTAGAAGCAAGCGAGAAAATAGTAGTGGAATTACAAGGAGAACTACAGATGGTCCGAGAAGAAAAGGCTGTACTGGAAGATAAGATAGACGCTCTAGAACAGTATACACGCAGGAATAGTGTACGAATATTTGGAATCGCAGAAAATGCAAGAGAAGATGTTTGTAACGAGGTCCTACATCTTTTCAAAAACAAATTGGAGGTTCCCATCATAAAAGAACACATTGACAGATGTCACCGTGTGGGTGCTTTTAAGGTAGGCATTAAAAGACCTATAATTGTTAAATTTACCGGTTATGGGTACCGTTCACAAGTCTTTAACTCTAAGCGCAAATTAAAAGGGTCTGGTATTACTGTGCGTGAAGATCTAACTAAAGTTCGAGTAACTATATTAAAAAAATGCGTAGAGATTTTCGGTATGAAGAACGTATGGTCACAAGACGGAACTATTATGGTCAACAATAATAACAAAAAGATACGTATAAAAACAGAAAAAGAACTAGAGGAGGCATGTAAAAAGAAGTAGTATCTAGTAAATAAAACCAGTTAGGTTTTCATAATGTATCTTAATTTTATTTTTTTTTACATTTCTACTTTAATTAAATATAGTATAATTATAAAAATTCATACATTTATTTAAATTGGTATAGAAAGGGGATAAACATTTGTTGGTTTCCTATTGATAAATATATAAATTTAAAGTTTAACTAGTATCTTATGAAAAATAAAACATTTCAAATCTACTACCAGAACGTACGAGGGCTGCGCACAAAGCTTAATTTATTTCAAACCAATCTTGCAAGTACTAATTATGGCGCAATTATTCTGACAGAAACATGGCTGGACTCTGATATATATATATAATAATGAACTATTTGATTCTCGCTATACTGTCTACAGAGTTGATCGTAATCAAATTATTGCTGGATCTAAGCGGGGCGGGGGTGTCTTGATAGCGGTTCATAAAAAATATAAATCTGAAATTCTAAATTTAAATATTGCTTTAGAAACAGTATTTGTTAAAATATACTTACCTGGCAAAAATATTATTATCAACGGTGCATATTTTCCTCCTAAAACTGATTATAAAACTTATGAAGAATATTTTAATGTTATAGAAAACACGGAGTTGTTTTTAAATAATGATGTTATTTTTGCGGGAGACTACAATTTGTCTTGCATCAGTGGAACAGGGTATGATCTTACAAATGGTAATGCAAATACAAGACGATTACAACAATTTCTCAATATTTTAAATCTTAATTTGCTAAATAATATAAAAAATTTTCAAGGACGGACGCTGGATCTGATAATTAGTAATCTCGAGGCAGGGGTACATGAGAATGATGATCCGATTGTACCTTTGGATGAATATCATCCAGTCTTAACAGTAACATACAGTTTTACATGTAAACACAAACATGCATCCGGAGATACAGCGGATTGCTATAATTTTAAAAAAGCAGATTTTCCACTCTTGTATGTTTTGCTAAGAGATGCTGATTGGCATGATCTAGAAAGTTACAATGATATAAATGAAGCGGTAAATAAATTTTATTCATTATTTTACGGTGCACTTGACCAATCAGTTCCAAAAGCGTATCGTCAACAATTTTATCGTTTTCCTTCGTGGTATACGAAAGAAATTATTAATAATATTAAATTAAAAAAAAGATATCATAAAAACAAAAATATCTCGGATTACCATTTGCAAGAATATTGTAGGTTACGTGAAAAGGTTAAAAGGGATATAAAGACAGCTTACACTGAATACGTCACATCTATAGAACAAGGCATCATGCACGATACAAACGAGTTTTGGAATTTTGTAAATAAAAAACGTCGTGGCAACTTTGAATTAGGTAACTTTCAATTTGAAGAAAAAGTGACTAACAATTCAACTGAAATTTCAAATTTATTTGCAGAATATTTTAAATCCGTGTATAGTAACGACTCGACGTATAACGTTAATCAAATAATATCGGAGCCCAACCTAAATACAACCATAAATAGTAATACTGATAGCATTACATTCTATTCTGTAAATGTCCAAGAGGTTGAGGCGGTAATGCAAAAACTTAAGCCCAAAAAATCTGTAGTCCCAGATTTAATACCTCCGTATATATTTAAAGCGTGTCGGCATTTCCTTAGTTATCCTTTAACAGTATTATATAATCTTGCTCTAAAAACAAATACCTTTCCGGATAAATGGAAAATAACCAAAGTTATACCAGTACATAAGTCAGGTGATAAATGTAAAGTTACGAATTATCGACCTATATCTATACTGTCCGCGCCAGCGAAAATATTTGAACAATTAATACATATTAAATTATATAATACCTTAAAAAATGATATAACAGAGCTTCAGCATGGATTTATAAATAAAAGATCTATTGAAACAAATCTTATAACTTATATAGAGTTTATCAGTAGTATAATTGATAGAGGAGGACAAGTGGATGTAATTTACACGGATTTTTCTAAAGCTTTTGATTCTGTTAACCACGATATATTATTACGTAAATTGTATCAGTATGGTTTTTCTATAGATTTGTTACAGTTTTTTAGATCTTACTTACATAGTAGATTTCAATTTGTTCAAGTACAAGGGATTCAGTCGTCAAAGTTCTTGGTATATTCGGGTGTGCCACAGGGCAGTAATTTGGGGCCTTTGCTTTTTCTGTTATTTATTAATGATCTCCCGTCCTGTATTCGGAAATGTGACTGTCTTATATTTGCAGATGATGTCAAGATATATAAAGAAATTACTAGTATATATGATCATCAAACACTACAAAACAATGTTAATTCATTAATGCATTGGAGTAATATGAATAAATTAAATCTAAACATAAATAAATGTAAAACTATGACATTCACATTAAAAAAGCATCCAAGTCAATATCAATATACCATCAATGGCAACTATTTAGAACGAATCTCTAGTATCCGGGACTTAGGAGTTTACCTTAAGAGTGATTTAAAATGGGACGATCACGTCAATGACATAGTAAACGCGGCGACAAAAAATCTTGGTTTCTTAATAAGAGCTACGAAAGATTTTAAAAATACAACAACGATACATTTATTGTACAATTCCTTGGTAAGATCGAAACTAGAGTTTGCATCGGTAGTATGGAATTCTGGCATAAATACATATCAAAATAAAATTGAAACTGTTCAAAATAAGTTTTTGAAATATTTGCACTTTAAAGCTCATGGCAGATATCCTCATTATAATGAATATCAGGAAGTTAGGAATGAATTTAATATAATCAAGTTACATAAAAGAAGGGAATTGGGAGACATCTGCTTTATTTATAAGCTTATAAATAATAGAATAGACTGTCCCAAATTGTTGCCTTTGGTGCAATTATATGTACCAGCACACAGGTCCCGACCTCGAAGCCTCTTGTACTTTTCAAGGTATAGAACAATTGCAAGATTTTCTTCTCCAATAACACGAATGGCCACAACCATCAACTACATCAGTTTTGAGATTAATTTTGATTTATTTAATCCATCTCTCGTATCGTTCAGGAATTCAGTATTCAATATACTTAATAACGGTTAGTTACCAGATATACCTACATATCTCGTTTCATTCCAATTTTCAATAAATAATTTTTTGTTTATTTTCCATTGTTTTGTATTATATAATATGTATTTTTTTTTCTATGTGTATTTAATTATAATTGTAATGCGGGAACTCCCCCACAATGTAACTGGGCAATGCCCGTTTTGTTGGGAGTAATTAAATAAATAAATAAACGTAGTAAACGTAGTAAACGTAGTAAACGTAGTAAACGTAGTAAACGTAGTAAACGTAGTAAACGTAGTAAACGTAGTAAACGTAGTAAACGTAGTAAACGTAGTAAACGTAGTAAACGTAGTAAACGTAGTAAACGTGGTAAACGTGGTAAACGTAGTAAACGTAGTAAACGTAGTAAACGTAGTAAACGTAGCAAACGCAGTAAGCGTAGCAAACGTAGTAACTTTAGTAAACTTAATAAACACAGTAAACGCAGTAAACGTGGTAAACGTAGTAAACGCAGTAAACGCAGTAAGCGGAAAATATTTTTAAAAAGTAAAAATTGCAATTTTCATCGAAATTCAACACATCCATGCTCATTATTTTAAAACGCGAAATTCGACCAAAATAACATTTTTAAGACTTTCCCGTACCCCTAGAGCCGTTTTCAATACGAACCAATCGATTGAACAGACTCCAAAAGGCCTAATGCCAAAAAATTTTTTTTGGAAAATTTAAAAATACCGATAGAAAATGATAGAAAATATTTTTAAAAAGTAAAAATCACAATTTTCATCGAAATTCAACACATGCTCATTATTTTAAAACGCGAACGTAATTTGTTAACAAACTTTTTCAGTTTAAAAATTATTTAATAGCGTTTACCTGCAACGATAGATATAGAAACACATAAATTGTTCTAAGTCCCTCAGTAAGTTAAAATTTTTAATAACTCGACAACCGCTGGAAATTCGACCAAAATAACATTTTTAAGACTCTTTTCCGTACCCCTAGAGCCGTTTTCAGTACGAACCCATCGATTAAACAGACTCCAAAAGGCCTAATGCCAAAAAAATTTTTTTGGAAAATTTACAAATACCGATAGAAAATGATAGAAAATATTTTTAAAAAGTAAAAATCGCAATTTTTATCGAAATTCAACACATGCTCATTATTTTAAAACGCGAACGTAATTTGTTAACAAACTTTTTTAGTTTAAAAATTATTTAATAGCGTTTACCTGCAACGATAGATATAGAAACACAGAAATTGTTCTAAGTCCCTCAATAAGTTAAAATTTGTAATAACTCTTTCTCAAATTTGTTCAAGGTCAAAACATTGTTGTCATATTGTTGACCTTGAGACTGCGGTGTTGTCACGCTTAGGTGACAGAGATATATTCAAGGTCACCATGTGTTATAGAGATAGGTTCAAGGTCACCAACATTGTTGCCATTTTGATGACCTTGAGGATGCGTTGTTGCCACGTTTAGAGAGATAGATTCAAGGTCACCATGTGTTAGAGAGAGATAGGTTCAAGGTCACTAACATTGTTGCCATTTTGATGACCTTGAGAATGTGGTGTGGCCACGTTTAGGTGACAGAGATAGGTTCAAGATCACCATGTGTTAGAGAGAGAGATAGGTTCAAGGTCATGACCTTGGTCATGTGTTAGAGAGAGATAGGTTCAACGTCATGACCTAGCAAGGTTTTGAGGTATATATAGCAGGTTGCAAGTATTGAAAGTGTGTAGAAGCTAGCTTACAGAATACGTGCTTGACAGAACGAGTGTTATCATTTCGTAATTGGAAGGGTATACAAACCCCAAAATCTTTAGCTGAGGCCGGATTTGTCTACACGGGACGTGAAGATAGAGTAGAATGTTTTTATTGTCGAGTGAACATTTTCAAACGGGAACCATCGGATAACCCAATCGTAGAGGACCTGAAATGGTCACCACATTGCGTGTTTCCAAACGTGTTAGCACCCATTAGCGATGAAAGTGGTAGAGATGTTTGTGGTTAAAAGAAGATGCAAGAACCAAATACAACATAATATATAACGCGAGGGAAGATGTTACCAATCAAGGCGGTAATATTATTAGCAACCTTGTACGAGGGTGTAGTGTACGTTGCAAAACTCCCAGATACAACAGCAGATTTTATTTCCTATGACTTCAATACGAATGTTTGGTATGGAATGCTACCAGTGACGTTGCAACAAATGGGAATGTTTAAACACGAGGTCGGCAATAGAACGCAAGAAGTACGATTCAGGGTCAAATTCGTGTACCCAACACATACTAAGGACAGTGAGTTGCAAACCATCGGGAATAGTCCGGTGGAACAATGTAAAGTCAGCAGCGAAACGTGTTATGCTTCTGTGGTGACCTTGGGCACCCTGTTAGTTGCAGTAGTGGGTGTAAGCATGGGAATATATTGTATCGCTCGTTATCGTTACCATTAAAGACCATGACCTGGTACCCCACCCGTCAACTCAGTATATAAACGCATATGCAAGAATACTTCAGTAGTACAGCATCATGGACGTGTTAGAGACAACCGTTTTAGTAACATTCGATTTTGAGGACGACGATGATGAAATGAGAGACGAAGAACTATACGGTGGAAACGTCGAGAAAACTTTAGACCACCACAAAGAGGCATTCATTAAACGCGTCAAAGAGAAGCGTGTTCTTGAAGCTGGTTATCTGGTGTTTGCTCTAGTGACGTTTGCATATTCAATGGACTTAAATGGGGAAAGCATATGGTTGGATGAGAAAGGTGCGACATCGCCGAAACAGTTGGAAGAGCCGTTAAACGAATGGTACGATACAAATATAAAAAGTCCCATCATGACATGTATAGACAAGTATAATGCGGGCAAGTTTCGAACGGAACATTTGTGTCGTATCACCATCTTAACAATGGAGAGTTAAAGTGTTGTGATGTTTATCCGCGTAAAGAACAATGAATCAAGGTGCTGAAACATCCAGCGCATTATTTAGTGAAAATTACGCCGGGACTAACCGATATATTCCTTAAATAAAAGATAAATGTGCTCTGTAAATACAAGGTTGTAAAATTTGAAATATGTAATCCTCTGATACATCAAAGTCAATCTTAATGTGTAAACAATTCTATAGGTATTGTGAAAGGTAGTGAGTTAAATAAACCATGCAAATATGTCACATTATATTGTTTCATTTAAGAATGAACTCCTACACAGACATAGAAAAATCAAAAAGCGAACCTAAGATTTAAAAAGAAAAAATTTTAATGCTATTTTAATTTCAATGAGACTCTTACCTAACTATGTTTATAAAAGAATGCGGACGAAAGGTGAACAAGACCGCAAGGGCAATAAGTTCAAATACAAGTACAAATGTTACATGTAGTTGAGAACAGAAGAAAGAAAGCAGACGTTGTTGAGAACAGACGAAACAAGTTAAGGTCAGCGAGATTGTATTTACACCGAAAGGAGTGGGGGCATAGATATATCTATAACTTCAAGCCGCAACACTCAGCTAGATCCAAACATTTGAAAGCATCATTCAGCTTCTAGAACTACTTCCTCTGCTAGAAATTCGTTTAAAAGTTTTTGTAAAATTTTGTTCAATTTTATTAAAAGGATCGAGTGTATTAAGCGGGGATTCCACCGAAAACGTTAAACAAGTGTTATCTGCTTTACCACCGTCCGAGAACATTCTGTGTACTTTGTAACTGGTGGCATTGTATCCGGACATCGACTTGCAAAACGTTCTTGTATAAAGATGTGGATGTGTTATAGTTCACAATCGTGGCCTAAGGCTATTGATATTAAAAGTGCAGTACAGAGAGTGCAGGAAGAGTTACGCGATCTACGCTTTGATGCCGATCACGAAGCAGTCTATGGCTTAGGGAAATATTTTACCGATAAAGAGTGTAAAGAAAGAGTTCTAAAGTTTCAGAAAGGGGTATACTTGTGTGAATCGTATTTAAAAGGAAATATCTGTATAGATTGCTTGTTGGATAAATTAAATAAGGCAGGTTTGGAATCATTTACGTCTGCAATAGAAGAGTTTGTAGACAACAAAAAATGAGCAACCGAAAGAAACGTGCTACGATCAAGGAGGAGAATAATAAAATACATTATTTATTTACGTGGAATTACGCCTACCGACAAGCACGAATATCATTGTGGATGGAAAGTGTTGTAGATCGGTGTCGGTTTTCAAGTACATTGTGTTCTGTAATGTAGTGTCATAGAATGGTAACACTTTGTTTGAAGTATAGTGAATTAAAGTTTTAATGGCTTATAGGGAGTCTACAATTATCATTTCTACGCAAAAGAGGAATAATTAATAAGTTTAACTTTTTAATAATGCATGGTCATATATTGGTTCAATAAATTACATTAAACCCAGTAATTGACCGAAGTGGTCATTCACTGGTTTAGCGCCAAAATTTGAAAAATCTTAAATAATATTTATGTAACAACAGGAGGTGGGTTTGTTAGTAATATTTCAAATGTACGAATGGTTATGATTTTATGAACCAATATTTGACCGGGTTTTAATGTCTGTGTCACAATTTAAATAAAAGCGGTCATTTACTGGATTTATTATTAAATCTAGTAAATACCAACGCTTAGTGGACGTATTACGAATTTATTAATTCCATTTTTATTTGTCAATGGTAGGGTTAATATGGCAGTAATTGCCCACTTAAGAGATTTTTCAGAAATATAAATTTATAACTTTGTAAATCTTATCAGTTTTCCAGTAGTTAACCACAAACTACCCAGTGTTTAATCAAATTTTTCCCAGTAATTGGCCAGTGTTATAATACAACGAATAAAATATCAGTTTTATTATTATATCTTTTTATAGAGTCACATAGTATGTATTACATAAAGAAAAAACTAATCTTCTTAAAAATATCAAAATATATGTATATTATTTTGATGGCGTTATGTTAAAACAAAAATGGAAAGAAAAATTATCACTTTACGAAGTGAGTGAATACTGGAAACAGCTATTTATTTGAAATTTTAGTAGGAAACAAAACAAAATTCTTTATTTTACATAAAACTAGTGGTTGATCAACTACACACATTCAACTGGTTGAACTCAAGTATCGTTTACAAAAGGCTTGGCAAGACGCAAAATTAAATTTAATAGTATCAAAAACAAAAAGTAAAGCAAAACATCCTATATATAAAGGAGCTTATGTTGTTAGTGAACAATAGAATCCTAATGTTAATGTTAGTAGATAATAAGTTAAGGATAGTACACAAAAATAGTTAAGAACTATAATAATTAAGTACTAGAAAACAAAAAGAAAAAGCACAAACAAAAATTTTTTCTTTCAGCTAGGGTAGTGTGGTGACCTCAAAAGTAGCATTGAAACAAATATTTTGTTACGGTACTTGCACAATATAATGCTTTTCATTAAAATGGTACCTTGCCTTTCTTTTAAATGAAATTTGGTCAACTACTGGGTGATGATTAATTACTAACCCTATTATTTGTTACTTAGCTTTCATAATTCTAATAAAACAAAAATGGAAAGAAAAATTATCATTTTACGAAGTGGTTCTTCACAAACAAAATTCTTTATTTTACATAAAATTCGTTTTGGACTGGAAAGTGGACTCGACAGATTTTTTTATTGCAAGAGAACCTGAGTAACAACACGAGGTGGGTTTGTTAGTAATATTTCAAATGTACGAATGGTTATGATTTTATGAACCAATATTTGACCGGGTTTTAATGTCTGTGTCACAATTTAAATAAAAGCGGTCATTTACTGGATTTATTATAACCAAGAAACTTAATAAGCTATTAAAAGCAAATATACATATATACAGTCGGTTATAGTACAAAAATTATTAACTGAGTCAGAGCAAACAAAAAATTCTTTGAATTTTTATTCTTCCATCATTAAACACAATTTTCAATAAATAATCATCAAGCTATAATTAAAACCTAAATAATCTAATCTTAATTATCAGGATTAGAAAATTAAACTTCTTTTAATTAACCTTGCATATGCCCATATGTATATATGGTTGCCTACCCGAAATTCTCTGATTTTATTATTTTTAATTTCGATCTTTGATAATAACGTTAAACGTTTTTAATTAGAACACATAATTTAATAAATTTAATTAGGGCAATTAGATTGATATAATTAATATAACGTTATGCATTATATCGTAAATAATCGCATCCCCTCGAAGATAGTAACTATATATATTAACCCATATGTTCGTATGTATACTTGGTTGCCTAAAAGCACGCGTTCTCCATTTAACGTCATTAACTTAAAGGAATGTTGCATTTAAAAAGAAAACGGCATATTATTAAAACAAAACCTAACATTCATATAAAAAGCACTGCATTAAATATTGGTACTTTAAGTGCAGCAGATTTTTAAATTAATTTCAATTAATTTCATTATATCGTAAATAATCGGATCCCCTCGAAGACAGTAACTATATTAACCCATATGTTCACATGTATACATGGTTGCCTAAAAGCACGCGTTCTGCATTTAACGTCATTAACTTAAAGGAATGTTGCATTTAAAAAGAAAACGGCATATTATTAAAACAAAACCTAACATTCATATAAAAAGCACTGCATTAAATATTGGTACTTTAAGTGCAGCAGATTTTTAAATTAATTTCAATTAATTTCATTATATCGTAAATAATCGCATCCTTTCGAAGACAGTAACTATATATTAACCCATATGTTCGTATGTATACTTGGTTGCTCAGTAGATAAAAATTGAGCGTTCTGAAACCACCCCCCACTCCTCGGGTAGGCAACCAAGTATACATACGAACATATGGGTTAATGTATAGTTACTGTCTTCAAGGGAATGCGATTATTTACGATATAATGCATAACGTTATATATTAATTATATAAATCTAATTACCCTAATTAAATTTATTAAATTATGTGTTCTAATTAAAAACGCTTAACGTTATTATCAAAGATCGAAATTAAAAATAACAAAATCAGAGAATTTCGGGTGGGCAACCATATATACATATGGGCTAATATACAGCTATCATTGAAAATATGAAATAGGGTTGAATTAAACGCTATAAATCAGGTCAGGGGCAAATATCTCTTAATACTAACCCTGCTTCTACGTTTATGAATCATTTTGATTCCTTTTCTTTATTAACATTGATGACCTTGAGATTGCGTTGTTGTCATATTGTTGATCATTGTTACCACGTTTAGAGATAGGTTCAAGGTCACCATGTGTTAGAGAGAGGTAGGTTCAAGGTCACCATGTGTTAGAGAGAGATAGGTTCAAGGTCACCAACATTGTTGTCATATTGTTGACGTTGAGAATGCGGTGTTGCCACGTTTACGTGACAGAGATAAATCCAAGGTCACCATGTGTTAGAGAGAGATAGGTTCAAGGTCAAGGTCAGGAGTGGGGGGTGGTTCCAGAACTCTCAATTTTTATCTACTGTCAATCTGTCTTCATTTATCATGAATACTACGAAGAATATGCATGTGTGTAGCTGCGGCGCATATGCATGTGTGTAGCTGCGACGCGTCCTTCACCCGACGGGATGCCTTAACCCGTCACCGAAGAGAAAGCTGTCGTGGACCGCTGGACTACCCATCCACAAGCGGTAAGTAACCATTCCTGTGAGGTTCTATGATGTGATACAAGTATTTTGTTGATTGCAGCTGGGGGAGCTTCGGATGCTGTAGGGAATACTGGTAAAGGACCTGCACCTAAGCAAGCGAAGAAAATCGCCCCGTACACATTGTTAACGGTTTTAGTGTTAGTGATCTGTGCAATTGTTTCAGGAAATATCTCCGCGACGGTGTATTGTGATACGTGCGAGATGGATGTTCCACGACATGGCTACGTTGGACATCTAAGAAGCAACCGCCACAATCATCGTAATGCGGCATCAGTGCAGTCGGAGGAAGTGGTGATCCTGGAGACGGCGTTCAAGTCTCGTATAGCCAGTTATCGAGTCTCGGTGAAAAATCATCACATAAATCTTAGAGAATTTACGGATGAGACCCGCGAAAATGTGTTAACACTATTAGAAAGAAACGTTCAGCGCTTTCGTAGTGTGAAAGTCAACCTAGAAGTATTCGGAATGTACTTTTTGGAAAGTCAAAATTTGCACGACATTAAATCGTTTAATACGCAAAATGAGATTGTGACTGTGGCTTCGAATCTGACCGATTTGTATGATGATTTCGTCGAGGTGCTGGATACGAAGATGTCGGACTTTAATGATCGGAACTCAGGTAATGAATAGTTACGGGTTACGATTCGATTGCTAATTGTAGGGTCCTTACAGGTAGGGTACTGAAGCAGCTGTTATTTATAGAAGTCAACGTCAATAAATACAACCCGCTCCGTGCTTCCTCCTATGTTCCACTTCCGCTGTCGATACAACATAAAAAGGCTGTAATCAACGTGCAAAATAACGATCAGTGCTGTTTTGATAGGGCCTTGGTATCCGCTTTGTATCCACCGAGGGGACCTTCCAACAGGACGACGTCGTATCCAGATTTTGCGCAACTGTTTGATTTTGATAGTATCACCTTTTCTGTCAAACTGGATGCTATCTCGAAATTTGAAGCGCGTAATCCACGCTTATCCATTAACGTGTATGGTTTGGAAGCTGTATCTCAAGACGGAAAGATGAAACAAGAAGTTGTAGGGCCTCTGTATTACTCTAAGCAAAAGAAAGAAGTGCATGTAAATTTATTATTAATATCTTATATGGAGGGTAATAGTCATTACTGTTGAATAAAAAACTTTTCGCGTTTGGTGTCGTCACAGTTGTCAGCTCACCATGCAACAAAATACTTTTGTGACGGCTGCTTGCAGTATTTTCCAAGTGAAAGTAGATTAAAACAACATTACCGTTTTGATTGTAATCATGTTTACACCAAGTTACCAACTATCGAACTCGTGCGCCATAAATTGGGACACGACCGGCAGGGTAATCTATTGAAGTTTGAAAATGTCCAAAAGCAACTTAAAGTACCTTTTGTTGTTTACGCGGATTTTGAAAGTGTGTTGAAACCTTTGCACACTGTTGAGCCAGATCCTCGGGGAAAATTTACCATGACATCTTACGAACACGAACCACATTCGTTTGCGTATTACATTAAGTGTTCGTACGATAACGCGTTATCTAAATTTGAATTGTACCGTGGTCCGAATGCAGCAAGTGAATTTATGATGCGCTTAGAAGCGGATGTTAGAAGGTTGTATAAGGATCATTTAAAACATGTTAAAGACATGCGACTTTTATCGTACCGACAGACTTTGAACTATGACAATGGAACCATGTGTCATATTTGTGACAAACCCTTTGGTGAAAACGACGTTAAGGTGAAAGATCACTGTCACCTCAGCGGCGAGTACCGCGGTGCGGCTCACTCTTTGTGCAATTTGTGTACCAAATTCCCGATTTCGTACCGATATTTTTCCATAATTTGACCGGATATGATTCACATATATTCATAAAGCAATTGGCATTAGAAAAAGAAGCAATCGACGTGATTGCGCTCAATAAAGAGAAATACGTTTCGTTTTCGAAACGGCTTTTGGTAGATGAAATTAGGAACGGGTCCCAACGACAACCGGTATGTCTTAAAATGCGCTTTCTAGACAGTTTACGATTTCTAAATTCTAGTTTGGATAAGTTGTCTCAAAATCTAACTTCCGACCAGTGTTTGACTATTAAAAAGTATTTTGGAGATGGGGTTAGCTTCGACTTACTGCGACAGAAAGGTGTGTTTCCCTATTCGTACGTCGACAGCTTCTCCAAACTCGAACAGGACACGTTGCCGACGTATGGGGACTTTTTCGATCGTTTGACAGGGGAACACGTCTCTCGATCGCAGTATGCTCGCGCTATGGAGGTGTGGAATACGTTTGGATACACGACTTTTGGCGACTATTCGGATCTCTATTTGAAAACCGATGTCTTACTTTTGGTTGATGTCTTTGAAAACTTTAGACGTGTATGTCTTGAAAATTACAAGTTAGATCCGGCGCAGTATTTTACTGTACCGGGTTTAAGTTGGGATGCTATGTTGAAACGCACGTCTGTAGAACTGGAGCTGCTCACGGATCTGGACATGCTCCATTTCTTTAAGAAAGGCATTCGGGGAGGTGTCAGTACTTGTGTTGGCAGGAAGTGTTTCGCGAATAATACGTTTCTTCCAAATTATGACGCGTCCAAGCCCCATTCTTTTATTATGTATCTCGATGCTACCAATCTCTACGGTTACAGTATGCGACAGTATCTGCCGCAGCGCGACTTTGAATGGCTTAGTCCGTACGAAATTGAACAGTTCGATCTAAATTCCGTGACGGAAGACACCGATATGGGTTACGTGCTGGAAGTAGATCTACACTACCCAACGCGATTGCACGATTTACATAATGACTTTCCTTTCTGCCCCGAACCTCTGGCGCCGCCTACGGGTAACCCGCGTCACCCAAAATTAATTCCAAACTTGTTCGATAAAACGCGTTACGTTATCCACTATAGAAATTTACAACAGTGTCTTAAGCATGGTTTAGAATTAACCAAAATTCATCGCGTGTTAAAATTTTCTTCAGGCACCCTGGTTGCGTTCCTATATTGATTTGAATACCACGTTACGTAATCAGGCTACTAACGAAGCGGACAGGGACTTCTTCAAATTAATGGTTAACAGTTTATTTGGCAAGACAATGGAATATGTCGATAAAACGGTGGACGTTCGTTTGGCCAGTCATTGGGAACGTCATGGTAGAATGCGAAAGCTGAGACTTTAGTAGCAAAGCCTCAATTCAAAAGCGATGCTGTCTTCGGAAAATTTGGTCGCTATAGAATTACAAAAAGTGTCCGTTACCTACAATAAACCGGTGTACGTGGGTTTTACTATTTTGGATCTTTCTAAAACGATAATGTATGAATTTTTTATGATTTTCTCAAACCTTTATATGGTGATAACGTGCGCTTGCTGTACACAGATACTGACTCTTTCATTATAGAAATTCGTACTGAAAATTTTTATGCTGATATGAAGCAACACTTAGATAAATTTGACACCTCAAAATTCCCACCTGACAACATTCACGGTATACTGCGCACGGCCTCGGTGGTTAGTAAAATGAAAGATGGATATTGTGGAGTGCCCC
Organism: Agrypnus murinus; assembly: GCA_929113105.1. Lineage (NCBI taxonomy): Eukaryota > Metazoa > Arthropoda > Insecta > Coleoptera > Elateridae > Agrypnus > Agrypnus murinus. The sequence goes on along the minus strand of OV816023.1, from coordinate 2,165,567 downwards.
TCTGCAGTTTCTACGGTGCAGGTGCTAAAACGTATTGTGTAAACGTGCTTGACCGCGACGCTGAGATCGCGCTTAAAAAGGCGAAAGGGGTAAAAAAGGCGGTAATTAAGCGCGATCTCACCGTTGAGGACTACCGTCACGTTGTGGAGGATGGTGTTGTGCTCTTCCACAAAATGTTTATATTCAAATCACGTTTACATGCTATGTACACAGAACTTCGGAATAAAGTAGCGTTATCACCAGCCGATAACAAACGTTACATTATTCTTGGGTCGCACAACACTTTAGCATGGGGACACCGCGACAATCTTCCGGGGCGCGATAGTTATCAGAATTTGGATCGTCTGTTAGCATTACTGGAAGCCGAAGTGTAATTTTGGAACTCGTTTATTCGTAGAACCGACGGTACTGATTAGTATTATCACAGAGGCCCCGACTACGTTGACAACAGCCTTTTCCTTGTTATGTATTATTGTAAATAGCATTTGTGCTTGGTTCTACTCATTATTGTAAATTGTCCTACATTCCATACATATTTCATGTATTATAATCATTATGGTATTGTATTGACTAATGCGAATAAATTATATACATCATACTCTGTGTTTCTGTAAAGGTAGAAGAAGACGAAATAAAACACACTATTGATAAAGAAAAGTGATTTATTATTGTTTACTGCTTACATAAAATGATACTTAGTTATATATTAACATTGCAACACATACACTGCATGCACTATACTACTTAATGCACTATATCACTGCTGCTATATACGAGTTATGGGTATTATCAAAGCCCAACCACTTGACTAGAACTTGATCTCCCTTTTTTTTAACACCTTCTCTACTAAAAATACTTCAGGATGTTTAGCCATCTGTAATTCCTCCGTGTAGAAGCCTCCACGTATCTCTTCCCCGTTCGTGTCTTCCAAGATATACGTTATGGGATTGGTTCGATTAACCTTTTTAATTTGGAAGATTTCGGTACTCCATGTGGGAGTATAGCCTTTCGCAAACGCTTCCCGATGCTTGCTGATTCGCACGTGATCACCGACTGTGAATTTAGCACTTCGCAGGTCGCTGGTTTTCTGGAAATCGTAAACTGTTTGTGAAAGAATCTTGGCGTTGCTGTGGCTCGCATCGATGGGTTTGTAGCCGGTGGTGCGATGTACGGTATCGTTGTACTGGTTAACAACCTTTGGTAATAACTGCAACCACTTATATGACCCTTGCATTGAAAATTTCTTCCACATCTTGTTTTTAAGAGTTCGGTTTACACGTTCTACCGGACTTGCTTTCATACTAGAAAAGGTGCTGTAATGGTTGATGTTGAAAGTTTGCATTAGCTTACGAAAATGCTGGTTGTAAAATTCCTTCCCCATATCCGTTTGTAAATTGTCGGACTACCTCCTGTTGATGTTAATAATTTTTTCATTGCTTTCGTGACGTCTTCACCGGTTTTTCGTTTAAGTGGACACGCCCAAACACGCTTGCTAAACATATTCAACAATACTAAAATATATCGAAAACCTTTATTTATTTTAGCATAGGGAATCATTTCCACAAGATCTGCCATGTACAAATCGTTCAAGCCTTTTACGATTACGCGTCCTCTTCGAAATCGTTTACGAGCAGGTTTATGCAATTCTTTAATTATTTGACGTTTTATACTCATTTAGAAAATGCTGGAACACTAATAACAGCTTCAAAAATAAATATGCCCTTTGATCCAGGCTTCTTCGCCTTAAACTTATCCCCTTTCTTCAATGACACTCCCATGAGTGATTCGGCATCGTATAACTTATCGTTTAAAAAGATTTGCGCATCTGTGGGATAGTATTTGATTTGTTTAATGCTACCTTTTGTTAGAGGAACGACATACTCGAAGTTGGTGGAGTTCAAAAGTGCATAAACGTTTTCATGGTTGTATATTCCCATCATATACAACACTGTCTCGTAGTGCAAATTAGACACGTCTTCTAAACGGAATACTTTTGCACGAGCGTCGAGTTTAACTCGGAGAGGAGTTTTGTGAAGATGTTTACCGAACTTATCCAGAGTCATCGTTTTGAGGTACTGATGATATATGATGATATGGATGACTAATAAGAGCTTCGAAGTAAAATGGGGCGGCTGTAGACGGATATAGCATACCTCTCGCCTTAATCTTATCACCTTTTCTCAAATGTCTCCCAATTAAGTTGGCAGCAGCACCAACTGGCTCACCGTTTACAAACATATAGCATGGTGGTGAGCTGCGAACTGCTTGTACAATCCCTTCTGTAAACGGTATTGTGTATTCCCGTTTACTGTTGCTACCTTTCAAATTGTAATAGTTCGATAGGTCTGAAATAGTAGGTTCGTTCGACGCAGGCTCGGGGTCCGCCCACATACACATCATTGTCTCGTAGAGCACATTAGACACGTCTTCTAAAAGGAATACTTTTGCACGAGCGTCGAGTTTAACTCGGACAGGAGTTTTGTGAAGACGTTTACCGAACTTATCCAGAGTCATCATTTTGAGGTAATGATGATATATGATGATATGGATGACTAATAACAGCTTCGAAGTAAAATGGGGCGGTTGCAGACGGATCTACCGGCGTACTTAGCGCCTTAATCTTATCGCCTTTCTCAATCGTTTCCAAATTAAGTTGGCAGCAGCACCAACTCGTTTATCGTTTACAAACATAATGCATGTTGGTGAGCTGTAAACTGCTTTTACAATCCCTTCTGTAAACGGTATTGTGTATTCCCGTTTACTGTTGCTACCTCTCAAATTGTAATATTTCGGTAGACTTGTGTATACGGTTCGCTCGGAGTCCACCCAGGCTCGGAGTTCGCCCACATATACATCATTGTTGTGTACCTTACATTTTGTATATCTTCTAATAGGTACACCTTCGAACGAGTGTCGAGTTTCACTCGGACAGGGGTTTTGTGAAGATGTTTACCGAATTTATCGAGCGTCATGATTGCACTAACGTTAGCAATATTATGAAACGGATCGATACGCGTGTGATGATTTATTCGATAATTTTAGCAGCTCTCAATTCATCGATAATATATATGATTTCATTAGTGTGACCGGTATGACCAGCCGATTTTGAACTTAAAAGGAGTCTCAATCTGTCCACTAATTTATTAGGATCTTTCCAAGGTATAAATTCCACCTGTTTATTATTATAGTTGAGAACGCGCATATCACCACCGCCGTTTTGGTAATGTGCGAGTTTTCGATCGCGTGACCGGTGTAGTAGGTGTAGACTCGCTTCGGAATCTTGCCCCAGGAGTAGTTAGAAGGGCTCTAATTATATTTGAATATTTCTTTCCGGTTCCGTGTAGCGGTGCACCCTCAATGTAACCTCTTCTGGTAGCATTGGTACGTCTAAGAAGGTCCTTATACTTCTGTAAGTCTGATTGAGTGTATCCAATAGGTGCTTTTTTAAATACTAATTTATAAAAACCAGGAGATCCTGTATATTTAAAAATTGTGCCTGAGGGTTTTTTAATAATAAAGTCGTTCTCATCAAAAGTGAGTACGGAGTTTCCGATTAGGTACTGCTGAGATTCCGAATGGAATCGTACACCATAATGGTGATTGAACTCGTTCTTAATATCTCTGAACATGGTTTCCATATCAGTTTTAGCTCTACCAGAAAAGGTCTCATCTATGTAAGTTTGGAATTCCGGATTGAACCCAACAGCAGCAAGTTGTTCTTTCAATTGATCCAATGTTGGGACTCCAGATTCTTTCAGGACTTCTGTTTCAAAATCCGAGATATCAGGTGAGGGAACGCTAGTAGTGCGCATTCTTTGGGCGATAGGCGATGGTTCGCGAGGCATACCTATTCGTCTTGCGGGTGGAAGTCGTTTATAAAATTTTTTTTGAGTCGAGGTAGGTATGGGAGAAGAAACCTCCGTTTTTAAGGGTTCTTCTTTCGGAGTTAATAATTCCGTTTTAACTCCGGTTATAAACTCACGCAATGGTTGAGTGATAGGTTGATAGCAGCGTTGTAGTTCCACTTCTGACCGTGCAATTTCAGACTTGAGACTTTTGTATTTCTCTTTAACATGTCGTCGTGCTTTAACCAAGTCTTCTGCTACAAGCTTGTCCATGTTTACTAAAACGTTTAGTTCGTATCTTCGGTATTTGTGGTGAAGTAACAGTCGAAACCTTTTCGATAACGTCCCCCATTAAGTGGATAATCTTTATCGATTACTAAAAAGCCATATTGCTCCTTCCAACAGTGTAAACACAAGTGTTTAAACGCTTCGAAAGTCATATCCCCGCTAACATGATCGTTAAATATGTGTTTTAAGTTAGTATTATCCTGCTTAAACACGACAATGAGATTTGAATTACCTCTTACGAGTTGTTTAGGTATCGCAGAATATGTCTGACATAAATAAAAACAGTGGATGTGTTTATGTCTCCCGAAGCAGAAGTAATCACGTATGGTGCTTTGACAATCGCAAACTACATCATCGAAGATAATAACCGAGTTTTGGTTTGCATCCGTAGGCGATAATATAGTTTCAGAAGAATCGTATTCGAAATAACCGATGGGTAATGATCGAAACAGATCGCGCAGATATGCGTATTTCGGTTGATAAAGAGATTTACTATAGACATATACGTTTTCGAAGCGTAAACCGTTTGGATGTTCTAGTAAACTTATCATTAGGTTGGTTTTACCACATCCGGAACTGCCTACTATTAAACCGCGTTTGCATCCTGCACCCAACAATACGCTATGTTTAAAAACTTTCGGAGTCGGTGAACAATTATCCCGATTTACAACCGGCAATCTGTGCCTCTGATGCACCAACTTTAGCTGCTCCATGTAGGACACGTTGTGAAGCACACGTGTGTGATATATATATATATATATATATATATATATATATATATATATATATATATATATATATATATATAAATATATATATATATATATATATATATATATATATATATATATATATATATATATATATATATATATATATATATATATATATATATATATATATATATATTTATTTATTTATTTAATGTGTTTACAATTTCTTCATGCATGTTAATTTTAAGAACAACACGAGATCTCGAGTAGTGGAATTGTTGTAGGGTAGTTTTAAGTACAACCAACTGTGATACAGATCACCATTCACCGTTTTTTTTTATTTAACATTTAAAATCTGCACAATAGTTACAATTAAAATAAAGCCCTACTTAGAAAGTTTACATTTCACTACGTGTGTTTTATTTATTTATTATTTATTTATTTGTATGATTTTAATATTGCTTTTCAGCTCGTCATTTGTAAGTATATATGTACGGTACGACCAAAATTGTGGAAGTTGCCCATATTTTAGTAGAAGATCTATTTCTTCGTTTGTCTGATAAGCTTGAAGCTTTAGTAATAAGAATTGTTTTTAAACGAAGTGGCGCTTGTTTTTTTTATCTTTTATATCTTGTATTACCCCACCCCTCTCCGACTTATTGGGGGTTAGCCAGCAAAATACTAAAGCAGTGTTATTTGGATCAAGCTGATACTTCCAGCACAACTACATTTTGGTAGGTTAAGTATTTATTTATATGAAAATAGCCTTTGTGTTTCTGTAGGTTATAGTAAATTAGCGCCCATATGTGAGGCCTTTTCTTGGAAATTCCACTTTGTTAAAACCACTTGTTCTTGCATGTTAGGATATTTTTGGGGAATATAGTTTGCCTGATAGATTAAGTATTTAGTAAGTTAGGATAAAGAACCAACTCCAGGATTGTATTTTGTAATTTGTTGTATTCTTGTTACAAGTTATTTGATTAGTATTGATTATTAATATTATTATAAATTGGTTATTTGTTTTGTTAGTTTTGATTATTAGTTAGTTCATCATGGAACGGAAGATTCATATAGATAGGTTAAGTAAATCAGAACTATCTTATGAGTTAGCTATTAGAGGTCTTCCGGACTCTAATGTTGATAGTATGCGAAAGTCTCTTCGACAGTTGATGAAAATGGAACAAGATCAGTCCGTACTTGAGTTACCAGCTCATCCGTTTACTTTTGAAGAAGATTCAGATGCTATTTCTACAGCTCTTATTGAACTTAATACGGCTTTGGAGTCATTTGATGATAGTGTGGATTCTAATCCGTATAGAAAATTGCAAAGTAGGTTAAGTCACCTATTAGGTAGGGCTCCGGCCATGAAAGTCAAAGATGAGGCTTCTGCATTAAAGCGGGCCGAGTTCATTCAATCCATTCTTGGATTAATGAGCGATATTCATGATAAAGCTTTAGTACCGCAGGTAACTGATGAAGTAGCTATTCAGTTAGGGTTAGGTTTAGGTTTAAGCGTTGGGGAAGCTATTGTTAATTATCCTGCGGGCAACCCAGCAGCTTCTTCTACACTTGCTGCTCCTGATCCTCAATGTGGTCAGCCGAAGTCTGTACCGGTCTTTAAATGGGAACTTGATAAATTTGCAGGACATGAATCTAAGATTTCTTTAAATGCTTTTTTGCAACAAGTGGATGAGTTGTCTATTGCGCGGAATGTATCGAAGACCCAGTTATTTGCATCTGCTTTGGATCTTTTTAAAGACCAAGCACTTTTGTTTTATAGGTCTAGAACAAATAAAGTATCTGACTGGGACTCTTTGGTTAAACTTTTAAAAGAGGAATATCTCCCTTTAGATTATGATGATAAGCTTTTAGAAGAAATTCGTAGGAGGACTCAAGGTCCTAATGAACCGCTAGGGACTTATTTAGTAGCTATGGATAATTTATTTTCCCGATTATCAACAAAATTTTCTGAAGGGATTAAATTAAGATTACTGTTAAAGAATTTAGCTCCATTTTACCAATTTCATTTGTCGTTTAAGGAAATTAATTCTATCTCTGATTTACTACAATTTGGTAGGCAGCTTGAAGCTTCAAGGTTGAGGGCTGACAGTTATGTTCCTCCAACTAGAAGGAAAACCGACTTAGAGCCAGATTTAGCTTTTGTTGAGACTGCTAGTAATTCCAGTAGTGCTGCTTCAGATGTTTCATCACGGTTGTGTTTTAATTGTAGGAAAACAGGACACATGCGTTCTGCATGTTCTTCTCCCTTGATTAAACGTTGTTTTGGTTGTGGTGAGATGGGGGTCACTAAGACTTCTTGTAAGAAATGTTCTCCTAGGGATAATAATTCGGGAAACGGTTTTAATTCGGCATTAATGGGTGGTGTTAGTACCGAATCTTCTTTTCAAGCAACCACTGTATTATTAAATTTTATCCTTGCTCATGCCGAAGGAGATGAACGCCCGTATTTGTCTATAAAAGTTTTGGGTCATGATTTGTTAGGTCTTTTAGATTCCGGTGCTTCTCGGACTATAGTTGGTAAACCAGGTTGGTCGTTTTTATGTAGTTTAGGTTTTGGTGCTGGTTTATCTAAGTTTGCAGCGACTGATTGTCGCGTAGCAAATGGTCGAACTGTGAAGAGCTTTGGTCAAGTTGATGTACCGATCCAACTTCAGGATCGAATGCATATCATTTCTATTTTGGTAGTTCCGGATCTTCCATAGACTTTGATTTTGGGTATTGACTTTTGGAACCTTATGGGTATTGTTCCCAATTTGAGACAAGGCAGTTGGCGATTTGTAAAAGATTCTGACAATTCGTCTGTTGAACTGGAATCTATTGAGGTTATGCCTCTTAGTAATTCTACACTTACTTTTGAACAGAAATTGGAGTTAGAGAAAATTTTGAATGAGTCTAAAGCACTTTCAAGTGAGATGTTAGGTTGTACGTCTAGGGTTGAGCATGTTATTCGTACAAATTCTGAACCGATTAAGCAGAGATATTATCCGGTTAGTCCGTTTATGCAACGTCTTATCGATGAAGAACTCGATCGTATGTTGAGCTTAGGTGTCATTGAACCGTCTTCTAGTGGCTGGTCCAACCCAGTCCTAATGGTCAAAAAGAAAGATGGGACCTACAGATTTTGCATAGATTTTCGTCGTCTTAATCGTGTGACTGAGAAGGATGCTTACCCTATTCCCTATGTTAGTTCCACTTTGGATAAACTTCGAAATGCCAAATTTTTGTCATCGTTGGATGTTAAGTCTGCCTATTGGCAAATTCCTTTGTCTGAGGATTCCCGTAAATATACGGCTTTTAGAATCCCCAATCGTGGCCTTTTCCAGTTTACTCGTATGCCTTTTGGGTTACATAATGCCCCTGCGACTTGGCAAAGGTTCATTGATAATGTTCTTGGTCCGTCTTTGGAACCATATGTTTTGGTGTATCTGGACGATATAGTCATCGTTACAGATACTTTTGAAAAACATATTGAAATATTAAGAGAGGTTTTTAATCGATTGTCTTTGGCTGGTATCACTTTAAGTTCGGATAAGTGCAAATTTTGTGTTCCTGAGCTACGATACTTAGGTTATGTAGCTAGTCAGAAGGGAATTCATGTGGATCCTGAGAATGTTCAGGCCATTGTGAATATTCAGCCTCCTCGGAATGTGACTGAAGTTAGAAGTCTGATAGGTTTGACGTCGTGGTACCGTCGTTTTGTACCACAGTTTTCTGATATTATTCAGCCGTTGACAAACCTTCTTAAGAAAGGTGTCAAATTTTATTGGTCATCTGAGTGTGAATGTAGTTTGCGGACTTAGAAAGAAGCTTTGGTTAGGGCACCTATTTTACGTTGTCCAGATTTTGAGTTGCCATTTACTGTTCAAACCGATAGTAGTGGTTTTGGTTTGGGTGCTGTCTTGACGCAACAGATTGATGGTGAGGAAAGTGTAATATGTTACCTTAGTCGTTCTCTCACTCGTCAAGAGCGAAATTATTCTACGACTGAGAGGGAATGTTTAGGAGTTTTATGGGCCGTAGAAAAACTTAGACCATATTTAGAAGGCCGTCGTTTCACGGTGATCACCGATCACTATTCTTTGGTGTGGTTACATAATTTAAAAAACCCGACAGGTCGTTTAGCGAGGTGGTATTTGAGACTCCAAGAATATGACTTTCAGGTGGTCCATCGTAAAGGTAAAGACCATTTGGTACCTGATGCGTTATCACGTTCCGTACCGATTCTTGACAGTATTGAGTCAGGTAATGAGCCTGTTATAGTTTCTACCGATAAGTGGTATAATAGTATGGTTGATAGGGTTCGGGCTAAACCTGCTAAGTTTTCTCAATGGCGTATTACTAATGAAGATTTATATAAATAATATGAAAACCGAAAATGAGTCTGATACAGTTTGGAAACTTGTTGTACCTAAAGACAATAGACTTGCTGTTCTTCGTCAGGCACATGATCATCCTACTTCCGGTCATGGTGGAGTATATAAAACATATCATAGATTAACTCCCAAATATTATTGGCCAAAAAATTCAAGCCGATGTAGCTCGATATATTAAAACTTGTCAAATTTGTCAAAAATGTAAACCAGATTTAAGACCTCCTGCTGGACTGTTAGTTCCGCAACCAATTGTTGATTGCCCTTGGCAGATGGTCAGTATAGATTTGATTGGTCCTCTCCCGAGGAGTACCAAAGGTTATTCATATGTCTTAGTCATAGTGGAATATTTTAGTAAATTTTGTTTGCTATTTCCTCTTCGGAATAGTTCAGCGAAGATGGTTTGTTCGAGAATTGAAGATGAAGTCTTCTTATTTTTTGGAGTACCTAGATTGGTGTTGGTAGACAATGGAGTCCAGTTTACTGGTCGTGAGTTTCGCACTCTTTGTAGTAACTATTCTGTAAAAATTCGTTTTAATGCGCATTATCACCCGCAATCAAATCCCACAGAAAGAGCGAACAGAAATGTAAAAACTATGATTCGTTCCTATGTCAAAGAGAATCAGCGTTCTTGGGCAGATGAATTAACAAAGATTGGGTGTGCCCTTAGAACTGGTCGTCATGAGACTACTGGTTACACTCCCTATTTCTTAACTTTTGGTAGGGAACATATTTTAAAAGGCACTGATCATAAAATATCTGATAAAGTTCAAGATCTGCAAGTTGATCGTTCGTCTGCTACTGTTATTCCTGATAAATTGCAGGGAGTTTTTGGGGTAGTACGTAATAAAATAAAAACTTCTTTTGATCGCAATAAACGTTACTATGATCTCCGTAAGCGAGATACTCAATTTGTTACTGGTGATAAAGTTTTAAGGAAAAATTTTGCTCTTTCTGATGCGAGTAAATATTTTTCACATAAACTTGCTCCTCGTTATATTGGTCCTTTTACCATTCACAAAAAGGTGTCTCCTTGGACTTATATTCTAGCTGATGAACTTGGTAGGGAAGCCGATAAATTTCATGCCAAAGATTTGAAAGAGTATGTTCCGAATCATGTCGGAGATAAGGGTCATTTGGTTGTTTTTTTTTTGGGGAACCATTTGGTGGTTTGGGTTCCACAGAGTTCAGCGATGGTTGGGACTGTCCTCATTTGGAGCGTTTAGTGATACGCTCAGTTCGACCTAATATCTGTCGACTTGTTAGGGCTTATTAGTTTTTATTTAGATCTTTGTTTTGCAGGTATCTATTTTTGGCTTTTATACCAAGGTTCTTGATATAGCAATTTTGACTTTTGTTTTGGCTTAGCCAAACTATTTTTTTTGTATACCGGATTTGACGATTTCTCTTCTCCTTTTTATTTTCTCCTTCTTTCCTATACCGATTTTGACTCCATATTTTCCATAGCACGGTTTTCTTTTTCTTCTTTTTCCTCTATACTACCCTCTCTTGGGTGCGAGCAGAGAGTATGTCGGCGGCTCTCTGTTCAGTTCTTTTGTCGGCCAGTTCAGTGGTTCGTGCTGGTAGGTTTTGTTGTGAGTCGTTGCCAAGCCTCGGGCACTGGGAGTTGCTCAGTGGTCCCTTCCCGACGTGGAATACCACTGTGCCCAGTACCGTGTGTGAAGCGCGTCTTTGCAATGAACCCTGCTTGCCCGACCAATGTTCATGCTTCGTGGTGGAACCTTTTGTTCCTCTGTTCTTTCCTTACCCCCACCTCCAATTTGTATCTGTCCTTTTTTTTGTTGTCATATTTTTTTGTGATTTTTGGATCACCCTTTTGGTGTCCATTTTTGGTGCCATTTTTTTGGTCATGGTATTTTTCATCCTGGTGGATTGTTCTTTCAATTTATTTTGGGCAAGTTAGATTTTAGCAAGGCTAGGTTATGCTAAGCCGCGAAAGGGTTTTCGCGACTGGGAGTTGAGGGGGGAATTATAACGTCGAAATTCACTAGCCATTGTTTGTTTGATGCTCACTGTTTAAAACCAAGCTTCTCCGTTGTTTGGTTGTCACTGGTTTTCCCTTTCCTCGGTTTATCGTAAAGTCATACCTGCGCGGTTAAGCGCTCTCTCGATAGTGCCGTTGATAGAACAAAATGGCTGGTTTTGGTACTGGTAGTTGAATGTGCGAGATATATTAGGAAATTGGTTTTAAATATTAATTCGCTTTAGCGGAATAAATCTCGCATTCAACAGAATGATAGCTTGATTAGTTATATGCGATCAATCGTCAAATTAGACGGATTAAGTTCTGGTGCTAACCATTTTAGGTAAATTCTTTTCGTTAAAATCTCGTTGTGCTAAAATCTTACAAATGTCTTTTTATTTTAGGTAATATTATTTCCCTAGCCGTCACCTTGAGGGAATTGTATTGTAAAAGACCTTTCAGTTTATAGAAAGGTAAAAATCTTCAAATACTTAAAATTAATACAATATACAGGGTGATTTCTTTGTAGGTCTTTTTGTCGTTTGGGTTTTGTTGCTCGTTGTTCGTTTATTCTTGTTCCTGCCTCTCTGATCGTGGATCCTTTAGAAGGTCCTTCCCCTTTGGGTCCGTACCTACATCAATACATGTACCGGCTCAGAACAAAACAACATATATCGAAGGGTGAAGCAAAAAACCCCTAAGCAAGGCTTTAATTAAAACAGCCGTGGATCTTCGAATGGTGGGATGTTTGTGAAAATTTGTATCTATTCTGTGTCATTTTATTTATGTATATATATATATATATATATATATATATATATATATATATATATATATATATATATATATATGATACTTCACTACTTTTCCGGGTTTCACTCCGCGTATTCACTATTCGGCTCCTAGAGGAACCAGACAATGGTTGACGACGTTTCGGCAAGATCACACTTGCCATCTTCAGGTCACTTCTAACTTCCTTCTGCTTCGCGTGGTTACACGATGTAGACTGACGTCTTGTTGCAGTGGTTGGTCTTTATATACGGTTACGGTGTTGCGCATGGTTGCGGTCGGCTGGTTTTTGGCGCGGCTGCGTGTCATTGGTCTCCCTTGATCCGGTGGCTTTCTCTCGCTTTCCCTTTTATCGTTCTGCTGTGCTGGTTTTCGCTTCTTGACGGTGATGCTGGTTATAACTGGTTTCCAAGCTGATGGTAGTCGCTGTGTATCGTCCCTGGTATTAAGATTGTTCGGACGTTTCTCGATCTCAATGGCTTCTCTTATGGTTCGTCGGGTCTTATGTTGTATATTCGCTAAAACTTTTGTATTTTCGAAATCTATGTTATGAGATGTACTACTTACATGTTGTGCTAGTGAAGACGTTCTCTCATTTTTGTTGACTGCATTTCGGTGTTCTTCTCTTCTTACTTGAATTCTTCTGTTGGTCTGCCCTATGTAGGATTCCCCGCAGTCTTTACATGGGATCTCGTATACTCCTTGGCTTTCTAGTGGTATTTTTGTTTTTGTGGATGGTAGCATGTTTCCAATCTTTTTGTCGGTGTTGAAGATGGTGTCGATGTTGTGTTTTCTCAGCACTCTACTTATTTTGTCAGTGGTCCCTTTGATGTACGGTAAGTGCGCTTTGGATACCGATGTTTCTTCTTCCTTTGGCTTTGGGTCCCTTGGTGTTAACGCTTTCTTGATATTTCTGGACGAGAAACCATTTTGTTTTAATGCCAACTTCACCTGTTCTAGTTCTTGATGTTTATTATCGTCATCAGTCAATCGTTGTGATCTGGTTATTAATGTCTTGACTACTGACTGTAGTTGCGCTGGGTGGTGATGTGACTGCGCGTTCAGGTAGCGATTTGTGTGGGTTGATTTTCGGTATACTGTGTATCCCAGACTGCCGTCTTCCTTCTTGATTATAGATACATCTAGGAAAGGTAGTTGATTGTCCTTTTCCACCTCCATTGTGAATTTGATCTTCTGGTGTATGTTGTTTAGATGCTGTAAGAAGGTCTGCAGTTTTTCTTTTCCATGGGTCCATATAATAAAAGTATCGTCTACGTATCTTAGCCATAGTTTAGGTTTGTCACTTGCCGTTTGGCAAGTGACAACTATGGCTAAGATACGTAGACTGTACTTTTATTATATGGACCCATGGAAAAGAAACACAAGAAAACAAAATAAGTAGAGTGCTGAGAAAACACAACATCGACACCGACAAAAAGATTGGAAACATGCTACCATCCACAAAAACAAAAATACCACTAGAAAGCCAAGGAGTATACGAGATCCCATGTAAAGACTGCGGGGAATCCTACATAGGGCAGACCAACAGAAGAATTCAAGTAAGAAGAGAAGAACACCGAAATGCAGTCAACAAAAATGAGAGAACGTCTTCACTAGCACAACATGTAAGTAGTACATCTCATAACATAGATTTCGAAAATACAAAAGTTTTAGCGAATATACAACATAAGACCCGACGAACCATAAGAGAAGCCATTGAGATCGAGAAACGTCCGAACAATCTTAATACCAGGGACGATACACAGCGACTACCATCAGCTTGGAAACCAGCTATAACCAGCATCACCGTCAAGAAGCGAAAACCAGCACAGCAGAACGATAAAAGGGAAAGCGAGAGAAAGCCACCGGATCAAGCGAGACCAATTACACGCAGCCGCGCCAAAAACCAGCCGACCGCAACCATGCGCAACACCGTAACCGTATATAAAGACCAACCGCTGCAACAAGACGTCAGTCTACATCGTGTAACCACGCGAAGCAGAAGGAAGTTAGAAGTGACCTGAAGATGGCAAGTGTGATCTTGCCGAAACGTCGTCAACCATTGTCTGGTTCCTCTAGGAGCCGAATAGTGAATACGCGGAGTGAAACCCGGAAAAGTAGTGAAGTATCATATAATATCCGTGGAAATTTAAAATGTAACATATATATATATATTTATTTAATGTGTTTACAATTTCTTCATGCATGTTAATTTTAAGAACAACAATTTATTTATGCATGTTAATTTTAAGAACAACACGAGATCTCGAGTAGTGGAATTGTTGTAGGGTAGTTTTAAGTACAACCAACTGTGATACAAATCACCATTCACCGTTTTTTTTATTTAACATTTAAAATCTGCACAATAGTTACAATTAAAATAAAGCCCTACTTAGAAAGTTTACATTTCACTACGTGTGTTTTATTTATTTATTATTTATTTATTTGTATGATTTTAATATTGCTTTTGAGCTCGTCATTTGTAAGTATATATGTACGGTACAACCAAAATTGTGGAAGTTGCCCATATTTTAGTAGAAGATCTATTTCTTCGTTTGTCTGATAAGCTTGAAGCTTTAGTAATAAGCATTGTTTTTAAACGAAGTGGCGCTTGTTTTTTTATCTTTTATATCTTGTATTACCACACCCCTCTCCGACTTATTGGGGGTTAGCCGGCAAAATACTAAAGCAGTGTTATTTGGATCAAGCTGATACTTCCAGCACAACTACATTTTGGTAGGTTAAGTATTTATTTATATGAAAATAGCCTTTGTGTTTCTGTAGGTTATAATATACCTACCACAAACTCAGAACCAGATTCCTACAATTCAACAGAAATTTTATCAGATTGCAAGATAGCCAAGAGTTAGAGCTGCAGTTGATGGTACACTGGTAAGGATGCAATCACCCGGAGGTTATACAGCAGAAAATCCTCAATGCCGAAAAGGCTACTTTTCTCTGAATATAAGCAACTTATGATGCTTATTTAAGTTTCACAGAAATTGTGGTACATTGGTCTGGTGCTACACATGGCAACACCATATTTGTCAATTTTCTTTTATTCGGAGAGTTCAAAAATGTGAATTTGTAATAGGAGATAGTGATTATGCTCTCAAAAATTATCTAATAACACCACTAGCTGAACGACAAAATAAAGCTCAAAGACTTTTTAATGAATAACACATTAGACCCCGGAACGTCATTGAAAGAGCTTTTGGCATATGGAATTGACGATTTCCTGTTCAATTCAAAAAATAATAGTTACAATAGCAATCTTACACAACATTGTTAACATACGCAATGAAATGGAGCTTTCTGAAGAAGATAATGAAATTGAGATTGCTGAAGATAATAACGAAATAGTAGTAGTTTTTTACTCATTTTCGCAGTCACAAAATTTTAAGTTTCTTTGTTGTTAGAGTTAGCAATAATTATTGATAAGTAGGAAAATATGCCTTCGTTATAACAAATGAAGCAGTAAGAAATCAAAACTTTGATGATTTTTAGCTGTTAAATATTAAAAAAAAAACAAAATTGCAAATGTGCAAACTTCAAGTAGGAGATATCTAACTGAAAGATTATTTTATACTCGACCTACATTGAAATACCCGTTTATATTTATACTTCAAATTATCTGTAGGATAAATATATCTGCTGGATAGCTATACTACAGCTTATACAAAAGATGGAAATACCGGCCCTAAAGAAATTAACATATTCAGTTATTATTGAAGTTAAAATATTCAAATATTATTGAAATTAAGATATTCAAATATTATTGAAGTTAACATCCTAGTATTAAACCCTACCAGAGAGCTCTCTTGCGATAGTTAATAATAAATATCAACACATCCGAATAATCCATAAACAAGAATAAAGAAACTACTCAAAAATCACACAATAAAACAGATAATTCTTAGGTTACAATACCTTGATCCTGTAGATCGATTTCACACAAAGCCAATAATTACTTGCATCACAGAAACCATTACTATTAACTGATAGAGACTGGAAACGCTTCTTATTGGATGATAGTTGCTAAATGTGACTTTTGATGAGTAGATATGCTAAGAGAGTTCGAGCGCAAAATCCCATGTATTTTCTTATGGAGGTCCGTTTCGCGTTTCAAGGTCATCCGCGAAATTCGAGGTTCATTTGCATATCATTAGCGGGGTCATTAGCGGATCATTTGCATATCATTCGCGGTGTTATGTATGTATCATTAACGGTATTATTTGCATATCTAATTAATTTAATTCGCGGGGTCATTAGCGGATCATTTTTTATATCTCGCGGGGTCATCTGCATATCTCATCTCTCTCTCCTCATTTCCAACTTGTCATCATTTCCCGCTGAAAGATTTGAATTCCTAGCGCTGCTAATGCCATCTATCGGTGACGTCATATGATCGGTATAGTAGATTTCTATACGCCTGTAGATAGGCAACCCGCTATACTTTTTTTTACAAAACCAATGGAGCCAACAGGGTTTGAACCGGGGACCGCTCGAATGGTAGCCAGCCAATGCATCCACTACACCAACGAGGTAATCTATTAAAGCACTGTAAACTGGTTATAAAAAAAAATTGTTGACTAGCGACCACGTACTCATAATATAATACAATTAATTTTAGGTATAAATCTAAACGTGATACATTATTATTACTAAATTAATTTATTAAAATAAAAATAACTCAGAACTAAATTATTAATATCAAGAAATTTATTTAAAAAAAACATTTCAATTCTAAACGTAACTGCTTTCAAATAAATACAAAATAAACAAAACGCGCTAAAATAAATGCGAATCATTATACGTGTTTTAGTTATAAGTTTAAGCGATAACAAAATGATTGGAATTTGTTATTATGTAATTATGCAAGTTAAAAATTCAATTAAAGAATCATTAGATCTTTTACAGCCAAATATGTTTCAATCTTGATCTCAATGCCTAAGACTTTCATTAATTAAACTTTTACTGACGTTTTGTAAAATTGTATATAAAAAAATTGTTGACTAGCGACCACGTACTCATAACATAATACATGTTAGTAATTTCATATTATCAGATATGATATCCATTATCTCAACAAAATCATTAGCAAAGATGTGTTTTAGTTATAAGTTTAAGCGATAACAAAATGATTGTAATTTCTTATTGTCAATACATATATCAGGGTTAGATTTAATAATTCGATATACATTTCACCATTCAAATATAAATTTCATAACAAAAGAATTAGCTTTTCTTGGAAGCGAATTTAAAAAAAAAACAAACATGTAAAAGACAATTTTAAAATATCAATATTTGAAACTCTGATTTCTTGTCTAACAGGGTGGACTCAACCATTTTTTTTTGTTTCAAGACTGTTTCTAGCCTAAGGATGTATAGCCCCAGGGTTAATTAATTGAGTTTGACCTGTAGAGCATTATACCTAAAATAAGATACAATATATTTAAAGCAATTTAAAACATTCGATTACACAATAAACAGAATTTGTTTGCTAAAGAATCAATTACAATAAAATTAATTTGTTTAGTTATAAATATTAAAAATTGTTATATTTAGGAATAATAATTTAAAAATTCGATAAAAGAATCATTAGGGTTTTTCTGAACCAGATAATTAAAAAGTTTGTTATTTCTAATAATCAACTAGATTGATTTTATTATTTTTAAACTTTCAACATATAAGCTTATACCTAAAATATTTAGATCTGTTCAGTTCAACTGAAGCTCTCATCATCGATTAATATATGTTTCTTGTTTTATTCTGAAATCCAATTTGGTTCTTTTAAATTACTGCATACGAGTTATTTATAAAAATGCTTTCACGTATATTTGATTAAAACCAATTTATTTAAAAATAATTCCCGGAAAATATTTATAAATATTGTACATTAATAATATTAAATCTTTAGGATTCAAAAATTATGTACTAAATTATCTAAAAGATTACATATGTACAACTAAGTTAAAATCTCATAAAATAAATACACAAATTAAAACTAAAATTACTTCTTTAAATTTTAGAGTTAATTCCATTTTATCTAATAGAGCAGTATCACTTTGTGCAAAACATTCAATTTCATCATCGCTGTCACTGTCGTAATTGACTTGATATTTTACAGTAGACATCTTTCAAACTGTTTTGAAGAACTGATAATATTAAAAAAAAAATGATTGATTTTATATAGTATTTTTCAGGAAAACCTTCTTCAGAAAAACCTAATAATTCTTAATTGAAATGTTTTCAAAATATGATTACATTTATTTATTTTAAATATAGTCATATACATAGTAAGGATTTTGGTTTTTCCTCTATTGTTAATGGTAATAACCGTACTGAGGTCAAGCTTTCACTAGATGAATTAAACATTTTTATGAGAATACAAAATACAGTGATCTTTTCATGTATCATTCGTTTCCTCGCATAACTTTTAGATTATCTGTGAGAAATTCTATTTTATTTATTTAGTACATGATATGATTTTGTTATTTTTAAACTTTCAACATATAAAATAGGTATAAATTATCATATCTAGAAAAAACTGATTTTATTATTTTTAAGAAATTTTTCTTGATACATCTTAAATATAACAATTTGAAAACTATATACAGATATTATTACTACATGAGGCCCGTAACATCAGTAGATCCGCGGCTTTTTATATCAGTATAAAATAATTAGATATAGTTATATTTACTATCTATTCTTTTAAACAGCTGTTATACTTCTACGCTTAGATAAATGTTTACTTCAATCATTATTACTAATGTGTGAATTACGTACAAGACAATTATAAGCCAATTATGATTATTATCATGAGTCATTGAGATGAGACAATTAGTCAGTCTTATATGAGCTAATCGTGAAGAAAGTCCAATTTTCCTTAATGCATCTCAAATCACTTTGAAACAATTATTACGTATGACTAGAGTCAGTTTAAATTAATTATAAATCTAAAAAATACATTTTTAAAATTAGGATGTAACCCCGAGCTGTTAATGAAAAGCAATTAACTCGTTTATACTGTTCCCCAAATTAGATTATTAGAAAAACAACCTTTCTAATTGCTCGGAAATTAACTAAAAATGACATATAAACTGAACGGTTTTTAAAAATAAATCATTGTGAAAGAGTTTTAGGAATCATCAAGACGCTATCCTACCTTCTCGTGTAAGTGTTTTAATTTTTAATTAGCTTATATATTAAAATACTATCTCATTTACGATATGTAATATGTAAATGTTTTAGATTGACTTTATTACAAAACTTTAATATTATAGCAGTATAATCAAAATGGATATCGTGAAACTTTTCAACAGTATAGTAGAAGATAAACCAATTGTATCCACAGAGGTGTTAGAAATCAATAAGGCTTATAAGATTTTAAGTCTGAAGGACATGGACACCAGATATGGAAGATCGATTTTAGTCGAGTTAAATAATTGTAAAATATTTCTACCAAAGAGATATAGCGAAAAAGTCGATAAGACTCTTATAGACGAGATCAATAGATTAGGTAATTTTTCAGTAACTATAACATCATTCAAAACATATGGCAGACATCATCAGAAGACGCCGGTGCTTGAGATGAAACAATTAGAAAAAGGTAATTTTTTTTTAAATAATTTGATAAAAATATCTAAAAAGTATAAGACTCTAATTACATATTTTATTCTTTTACAGACTAAACAAGCAACCACCTGTAGTAGGATGAACTGGAAGTAGATGACTTTTTAATATTTTTCTATATTTATGTATATTTAAAAAATAAATAAATAAATAAACTTTTTATTGAATCGATGTTTAATTTCTTTGTTTGTAGTTGGAGGTTGAAACTTTTTTTCATCCTATATATCATGCATCTGATCTCTTTAAATTGATTTTTCTCATGTTGATTTGATAATTAATATTTAAATAACTTTTAATTTATAAACAAATCCGCAGTCAAAGGTTCAGATGAAAATAAAAAACAAATATTTTATACAAGAACTTCTATTGAAAGAAGAAGAAAATACATTTCATAGAGATATATTTCAACAGTAGATGATGAATGATAGGTAATCGCTATCTACATGGGGTAAAATTATATACAGTAAGAAGGTATATATAGAAATCGTTTACAAGGGTAGTAGATATAATGAAAAAAAAGGTTAAAAATCTGTTCAAAATTACATTACTAACGCTGATCAATACCTACATATTACTATTTTTCTGTGTTTCTGTAAGAATTTATTTTCTGTTTTTAATACCGTATGTCTCATTCACCTGTTTCAAAACGTTAATGCCCAGACGCTTGTAAACAATGAAATTAAGCAACATCAACTCAATAAATTAGTTTATTTTTAAATATATATTACAAAACTTTAATATTATAGCAGTATAATCAAAATGGATATCGTGAAACTTTTCAACAGTATAGTAGAAGATAAACCAATTGTATCCACAGAGGTGTTAGAAATCAATAAGGCTTATAAGATTTTAAGTCTGAAGGACATGGACACCAGATATGGAAGATCGATTTTAGTCGAGTTAAATAATTGTAAAATATTTCTACCAAAGAGATATAGCGAAAAAGTCGATAAGACTCTTATAGACGAGATCAATAGATTAGGTAATTTTTCAGTAACTATAACATCATTCAAAACATATGGCAGACATCATCAGAAGACGCCGGTGCTTGAGATGAAACAATTAGAAAAAGGTAATTTTTTTTTTAAATAATTTGATAAAAATATCTAAAAAGTATAAGACTCTAATTACATATTTTATTCTTTTACAGACTAAACAAGCAACCACCTGTAGTAGGATGAACTGGAAGTAGATGACTTTTTAATATTTTTCTATATTTATGTATATTTAAAAAATAAATAAATAAATAAACTTTTTATTGAATCGATGTTTAATTTCTTTGTTTGTAGTTGGAGGTTGAAACTTTTTTTCATCCTATATATCATGCATCTGATCTCTTTAAATTGATTTTTCTCATGTTGATTTGATAATTAATATTTAAATAACTTTTAATTTATAAACAAATCCGCAGTCAAAGGTTCAGATGAAAATAAAAAACAAATATTTTATACAAGAACTTCTATTGAAAGAAGAAGAAAATACATTTCATAGAGATATATTTCAACAGTAGATGATGAATGATAGGTAATCGCTATCTACATGGGGTAAAATTATATACAGTAAGAAGGTATATATAGAAATCGTTTACAAGGGTAGTAGATATAATGAAAAAAGGTTAAAAATCTGTTCAAAATTACATTACTAACGCTGATCAATACCTACATATTACTATTTTTCTGTGTTTCTGTAAGAATTTATTTTCTGTTTTTAATACCGTATGTCTCATTCACCTGTTTCAAAACGTTAATGCCCAGACGCTTGTAAACAATGAAATTAAGCAACATCAACTCAATAAATTAGTTTATTTTTAAATATAATCATATTATATTTTATTTAAAATTAATCGCCTCCTTTTCTATAAACTTACCTGTACAATCCAGACTTCTCTATGATCCAGACGGACGAATAAGTATACATCCCTATACTTATAACCCTCTATATGTATTAAGTCTTCAGCTACAAGACACGCTGTAGCAGCTGGGTAGGGAGGCAGCTTTCCATCACATTTTAGTACATGTATCAAAAACTGCGGCTGATGACATGATGAATGTGGTTGATAGCGTAATTAATGTGACTGATAGCGTGATGAATGTGGCTGATAGCATGATGAATGTGGCTGATAGCGTAATTAATGTGGCTGATAGCATGCTGAATGTGGCTGATAGCATAATGAATGTGGCTGATAGAATGATGAATGTGGCTGATAACGTAATTAATGTGGCTGATAGCATGCTGAATGTGGCTGATAGCATAATTAATGTGGTTGATAGCGTAATTAATATGTCTGTGAAATATAAATAGAAGTTGTGTTATAATGATGCTAATAGTTGTCTACGGCTATTAAAGATGGACAGACTTGCTTGTAATCTCTGCAACAAAAGAATTCGACAATCTGATTTTGCACGTCATATGAGAATTCATCAGGGATATAAAGTGCAATGTCAGAAATGTTCCAGGGGATTCTCACGGACTGACAGTTATAAGAGACATTTGAAAGCAATGCATAATATGGAAGATGGGGAAGACGATATAATAAATGCTCGTAATGCGAAACATAGAAAAGTTCATCGTGATAAAACAGAATGTAGTTGTGATGACAAACTAAAAGAGATTATATCTCTATTAGAATCTATTGCTAAATCCAATAACAACTCATTAAAAGTTAAAAAACTACCTTCTTATACATCAACTACGTCGACATCATCGGAGTATGAAGAAGAAGAATATAATCAAGGGTCAGAGAAATATCATGATATTTCTGAGTATTACGATACGTTGATAGGAAGAAATATAGATAGAACGAGATATGGTCTCCATAAGGATAACGACGAATTGAGATTTGCTTCAGTTTCGGTAGGAATACAAGGAAAAGATATTCTAATTAAAAACAAACTTTTCAAGGGAACACCTGGACTATTTGATTTACTAACACTTAAACATCTAGGTTCTACACCTACGGAGGAAGATGTTGAAAATTACATGCAGATTATCTCACTAACCAATGCATACAGAAAAGATTATAGGCCAGAGGGTAAAATAATAAGCGTAAAACATTGGAAATGTTTATTTTTAAATATAATCATATTATATTTTATTTAAAATTAATCGCCTCCTTTTCTATAAACTTACCTGTACAATCCAGACTTCTCTATGATCCAGACGGACGAATAAGTATACATCCCTATACTTATAACCCTCTATATGTATTAAGTCTTCAGCTACAAGACACGCTGTAGCAGCTGGGTAGGGAGGCAGCTTTCCATCACATTTTAGTACATGTATCAAAAACTGCGGCTGATGACATGATGAATGTGGTTGATAGCGTAATTAATGTGGCTGATAGCGTGATGAATGTGGCTGATAGCATGATGAATGTGGCTGATAGCGTAATTAATGTGGCTGATAGCATGCTGAATGTGGCTGATAGCATAATGAATGTGGCTGATAGAATGATGAGGTTCGGTATATATTGGACAAACACTTCGAAATTTTGACATAAGATATAAAGAACACGTACGTCATTACAAAAATAAACATCCTGAAAAATCGAATTACGCCAAACACCTTTTAGAACAAAATCACACAATGACTCCTCAAAATAATATTAAATTCCTACATTTTTGTAATAACAAACGAAAATTAGACATTTTAGAAGCCTTTGAGATATACAAACACAAACTCAGGGTACCTTTAATGAATGAACAACTTGAGCTCAGTAATTCTCCGTTACTGGAAGTATTAGATGTTTAATTATGATTTTTATTATTAATTTTTATTATTATTATTATTATTTTATCTAGTTACCTATTTTGTATCTACCTTAGCGACGTGTTTGTTTATAATTATATTACCTTTGATAATGACAGCATAGCTGTCGAAACAATATTGTCAGGTATATTTTAATAAAACTGTGAAACTTTTAATAATCTTTATTTATTTCATGATTATGGAGTTCCACAAAATAAGGCTAGAAACAATAAACAATAATAAATATAGGAGGAATATAACTATATCTAATTATTTTATAAAATACTATGTTAACTACGAGGTAATATACTGAATATATACGCCTGTATTCAGCCTCTAGAGGGTTCATACCCTAATATAAGGTTAGTGATATTGCGTAATCTTCTTTTATTCTATAATATTTCTCTGTTTAAGTTCAGAAATAATCGAAATTATTTCGGTTTTGTGACTGCTCATACCCTCTTTCTTTTCGGCGTACAGCAAACGAAGTCGATCCACTAGTTGGTCAGGTGTGCTCTGACGCATCCAATCAGGCTTCATTTTGTTTAACTTTTTAAATTTGGGAAGACTAAAATTTGTTATTCTGTATAAATTAGGTTTAATAATATGCTCATATTTCCAATGTTTTACGCTTATTATTTTACCCTCTGGCCTATAATCTTTTCTGTATGCATTGGTTAGTGAGATAATCTGCATGTAATTTTCAACTGCTCATACCCTCTTTCTTTTCGGCGTACAGCAAACGAAGTCGATCCACTAGTTGGTCAGGTGTGCTCTGACGCATCCAATCAGGCTTCATTTTGTTTAACTTTTTAAATTTGGGAAGACTAAAATTTGTTATTCTGTATAAATTAGGTTTAATAATATGCTCATATTTCCAATGTTTTACGCTTATTATTTTACCCTCTGGCCTATAATCTTTTCTGTATGCATTGGTTAGTGAGATAATCTGCATGTAATTTTCAACATCTTCCTCCGTAGGTGTAGAACCTAGATGTTTAAGTGTTAGTAAATCAAATAGTCCAGGTGTTCCCTTGAAAAGTTTGTTTTTAATTAGAATATCTTTTCCTTGTATTCCTACCGAAACTGAAGCAAATCTCAATTCGTCGTTATCCTTATGGAGACCATATCTCGTTCTATCTATATTTCTTCCTATCAACGTATCGTAATACTCAGAAATATCATGATATTTCTCTGACCCTTGATTATATTCTTCTTCTTCATACTCCGATGATGTCGACGTAGTTGATGTATAAGAAGGTAGTTTTTTAACTTTTAATGAGTTGTTATTGGATTTAGCAATAGATTCTAATAGAGATATAATCTCTTTTAGTTTGTCATCACAACTACATTCTGTTTTATCACGATGAACTTTTCTATGTTTCGCATTACGAGCATTTATTATATCGTCTTCCCCATCTTCCATATTATGCATTGCTTTCAAATGTCTCTTATAACTGTCAGTCCGTGAGAATCCCCTGGAACATTTCTGACATTGCACTTTATATCCCTGATGAATTCTCATATGACGTGCAAAATCAGATTGTCGAATTCTTTTGTTGCAGAGATTACAAGCAAGTCTGTCCATCTTTAATAGCCGTAGACAACTATTAGCATCATTATAACACAACTTCTATTTATATTTCACAGACATATTAATTACGCTATCAACCACATTAATTATGCTATCAGCCACATTCAGCATGCTATCAGCCACATTAATTACGTTATCAGCCACATTCATCATTCTATCAGCCACATTCATTATGCTATCAGCCACATTCAGCATGCTATCAGCCACATTAATTACGCTATCAGCCACATTCATCATGCTATCAGCCACATTCATCACGCTATCAGCCACATTAATTACGCTATCAACCACATTCATCATGTCATCAGCCGCAGTTTTTGATACATGTACTAAAATGTGATGGAAAGCTGCCTCCCTACCCAGCTGCTACAGCGTGTCTTGTAGCTGAAGACTTAATACATATAGAGGGTTATAAGTATAGGGATGTATACTTATTCGTCCGTCTGGATCATAGAGAAGTCTGGATTGTACAGGTAAGTTTATAGAAAAGGAGGCGATTAATTTTAAATAAAATATAATATGATTATATTTAAAAATAAACTAATTTATTGAGTTGATGTTGCTTAATTTCATTGTTTACAAGCGTCTGGACATTAACGTTTTGAAACAGGTGAATGAGACATACGGTATTAAAAACAGAAAATAAATTCTTACAGAAACACAGAAAAATAGTAATATGTAGGTATTGATCAGCGTTAGTAATGTAATTTTGAACAGATTTTTAACCTTTTTTTCATTATATCTACTACCCTTGTAAACGATTTCTATATATACCTTCTTACTGTATATAATTTTACCCCATGTAGATAGCGATTACCTATCATTCATCATCTACTGTTGAAATATATCTCTATGAAATGTATTTTCTTCTTCTTTCAATAGAAGTTCTTGTATAAAATATTTGTTTTTTATTTTCATCTGAACCTTTGACTGCGGATTTGTTTATAAATTAAAAGTTATTTAAATATTAATTATCAAATCAACATGAGAAAAATCAATTTAAAGAGATCAGATGCATGATATATAGGATGAAAAAAAGTTTCAACCTCCAACTACAAACAAAGAAATTAAACATCGATTCAATAAAAAGTTTATTTATTTATTTATTTTTTAAATATACATAAATATAGAAAAATATTAAAAAGTCATCTACTTCCAGTTCATCCTACTACAGGTGGTTGCTTGTTTAGTCTGTAAAAGAATAAAATATGTAATTAGAGTCTTATACTTTTTAGATATTTTTATCAAATTATTTAAAAAAAAAATTACCTTTTTCTAATTGTTTCATCTCAAGCACCGGCGTCTTCTGATGATGTCTGCCATATGTTTTGAATGATGTTATAGTTACTGAAAAATTACCTAATCTATTGATCTCGTCTATAAGAGTCTTATCGACTTTTTCGCTATATCTCTTTGGTAGAAATATTTTACAATTATTTAACTCGACTAAAATCGATCTTCCATATCTGGTGTCCATGTCCTTCAGACTTAAAATCTTATAAGCCTTATTGATTTCTAACACCTCTGTGGATACAATTGGTTTATCTTCTACTATACTGTTGAAAAGTTTCACGATATCCATTTTGATTATACTGCTATAATATTAAAGTTTTGTAATATATATTTAAAAATAAACTAATTTATTGAGTTGATGTTGCTTAATTTCATTGTTTACAAGCGTCTGGGCATTAACGTTTTGAAACAGGTGAATGAGACATACGGTATTAAAAACAGAAAATAAATTCTTACAGAAACACAGAAAAATAGTAATATGTAGGTATTGATCAGCGTTAGTAATGTAATTTTGAACAGATTTTTAACCTTTTTTTTCATTATATCTACTACCCTTGTAAACGATTTCTATATATACCTTCTTACTGTATATAATTTTACCCCATGTAGATAGCGATTACCTATCATTCATCATCTACTGTTGAAATATATCTCTATGAAATGTATTTTCTTCTTCTTTCAATAGAAGTTCTTGTATAAAATATTTGTTTTTTATTTTCATCTGAACCTTTGACTGCGGATTTGTTTATAAATTAAAAGTTATTTAAATATTAATTATCAAATCAACATGAGAAAAATCAATTTAAAGAGATCAGATGCATGATATATAGGATGAAAAAAAGTTTCAACCTCCAACTACAAACAAAGAAATTAAACATCGATTCAATAAAAAGTTTATTTATTTATTTATTTTTTAAATATACATAAATATAGAAAAATATTAAAAAGTCATCTACTTCCAGTTCATCCTACTACAGGTGGTTGCTTGTTTAGTCTGTAAAAGAATAAAATATGTAATTAGAGTCTTATACTTTTTAGATATTTTTATCAAATTATTTAAAAAAAAATTACCTTTTTCTAATTGTTTCATCTCAAGCACCGGCGTCTTCTGATGATGTCTGCCATATGTTTTGAATGATGTTATAGTTACTGAAAAATTACCTAATCTATTGATCTCGTCTATAAGAGTCTTATCGACTTTTTCGCTATATCTCTTTGGTAGAAATATTTTACAATTATTTAACTCGACTAAAATCGATCTTCCATATCTGGTGTCCATGTCCTTCAGACTTAAAATCTTATAAGCCTTATTGATTTCTAACACCTCTGTGGATACAATTGGTTTATCTTCTACTATACTGTTGAAAAGTTTCACGATATCCATTTTGATTATACTGCTATAATATTAAAGTTTTGTAATAAAGTCAATCTAAAACATTTACATATTACATATCGTAAATGAGATAGTATTTTAATATATAAGCTAATTAAAAATTAAAACACTTACACGAGAAGGTAGGATAGCGTCTTGATGATTCCTAAAACTCTTTCACAATGATTTATTTTTAAAAACCGTTCAGTTTATATGTCATTTTTAGTTAATTTCCGAGCAATTAGAAAGGTTGTTTTTCTAATAATCTAATTTGGGGAACAGTATAAACGAGTTAATTGCTTTTCATTAACAGCTCGGGGTTACATCCTAATTTTAAAAATGTATTTTTTAGATTTATAATTAATTTAAACTGACTCTAGTCATACGTAATAATTGTTTCAAAGTGATTTGAGATGCATTAAGGAAAATTGGACTTTCTTCACGATTAGCTCATATAAGACTGACTAATTGTCTCATCTCAATGACTCATGATAATAATCATAATTGGCTTATAATTGTCTTGTACGTAATTCACACATTAGTAATAATGATTGAAGTAAACATTTATCTAAGCGTAGAAGTATAACAGCTGTTTAAAAGAATAGATAGTAAATATAACTATATCTAATTATTTTATACTGATATAAAAAGCCGCGGATCTACTGATGTTACGGGCCTCATGTAGTAATAATATCTGTATATAGTTTTCAAATTGTTATATTTAAGATGTATCAAGAAAAATTTCTTAAAAATAATAAAATCAGTTTTTTCTAGATATGATAATTTATACCTATTTTATATGTTGAAAGTTTAAAAATAACAAAATCATATCATGTACTAAATAAATAAAATAGAATTTCTCACAGATAATCTAAAAGTTATGCGAGGAAACGAATGATACATGAAAAGATCACTGTATTTTGTATTCTCATAAAAATGTTTAATTCATCTAGTGAAAGCTTGACCTCAGTACGGTTATTACCATTAACAATAGAGGAAAAACCAAAATCCTTACTATGTATATGACTATATTTAAAATAAATAAATGTAATCATATTTTGAAAACATTTCAATTAAGAATTATTAGGTTTTTCTGAAGAAGGTTTTCCTGAAAAATACTATATAAAATCAATCATTTTTTTTTTAATATTATCAGTTCTTCAAAACAGTTTGAAAGATGTCTACTGTAAAATATCAAGTCAATTACGACAGTGACAGCGATGATGAAATTGAATGTTTTGCACAAAGTGATACTGCTCTATTAGATAAAATGGAATTAACTCTAAAATTTAAAGAAGTAATTTTAGTTTTAATTTGTGTATTTATTTTATGAGATTTTAACTTAGTTGTACATATGTAATCTTTTAGATAATTTAGTACATAATTTTTGAATCCTAAAGATTTAATATTATTAATGTACAATATTTATAAATATTTTCCGGGAATTATTTTTAAATAAATTGGTTTTAATCAAATATACGTGAAAGCATTTTTATAAATAACTCGTATGCAGTAATTTAAAAGAACCAAATTGGATTTCAGAATAAAACAAGAAACATATATTAATCGATGATGAGAGCTTCAGTTGAACTGAACAGATCTAAATATTTTAGGTATAAGCTTATATGTTGAAAGTTTAAAAATAATAAAATCAATCTAGTTGATTATTAGAAATAACAAACTTTTTAATTATCTGGTTCAGAAAAACCCTAATGATTCTTTTATCGAATTTTTAAATTATTATTCCTAAATATAACAATTTTTAATATTTATAACTAAACAAATTAATTTTATTGTAATTGATTCTTTAGCAAACAAATTCTGTTTATTGTGTAATCGAATGTTTTAAATTGCTTTAAATATATTGTATCTTATTTTAGGTATAATGCTCTACAGGTCAAACTCAATTAATTAACCCTGGGGCTATACATCCTTAGGCTAGAAACAGTCTTGAAACAAAAAAAAATGGTTGAGTCCACCCTGTTAGACAAGAAATCAGAGTTTCAAATATTGATATTTTAAAATTGTCTTTTACATGTTTGTTTTTTTTTTAAATTCGCTTCCAAGAAAAGCTAATTCTTTTGTTATGAAATTTATATTTGAATGGTGAAATGTATATCGAATTATTAAATCTAACCCTGATATATGTATTGACAATAAGAAATTACAATCATTTTGTTATCGCTTAAACTTATAACTAAAACACATCTTTGCTAATGATTTTGTTGAGATAATGGATATCATATCTGATAATATGAAATTACTAACATGTATTATGTTATGAGTACGTGGTCGCTAGTCAACAATTTTTTTATATACAATTTTACAAAACGTCAGTAAAAGTTTAATTAATGAAAGTCTTAGGCATTGAGATCAAGATTGAAACATATTTGGCTGTAAAAGATCTAATGATTCTTTAATTGAATTTTTAACTTGCATAATTACATAATAACAAATTCCAATCATTTTGTTATCGCTTAAACTTATAACTAAAACACGTATAATGATTCGCATTTATTTTAGCGCGTTTTGTTTATTTTGTATTTATTTGAAAGCAGTTACGTTTAGAATTGAAATGTTTTTTTTAAATAAATTTCTTGATATTAATAATTTAGTTCTGAGTTATTTTTATTTTAATAAATTAATTTAGTAATAATAATGTATCACGTTTAGATTTATACCTAAAATTAATTGTATTATATTATGAGTACGTGGTCGCTAGTCAACAATTTTTTTTTTATAACCAGTTTACAGTGCTTTAATAGATTACCTCGTTGGTGTAGTGGATGCATTGGCTGGCTACCATTCGAGCGGTCCCCGGTTCAAACCCTGTTGGCTCCATTGGTTTTGTAAAAAAAAAGTATAGCGGGTTGCCTATCTACAGGCGTATAGAAATCTACTATACCGATCATATGACGTCACCGATAGATGGCATTAGCAGCGCTAGGAATTCAAATCTTTCAGCGGGAAATGATGACAAGTTGGAAATGAGGAGAGAGAGATGAGATATGCAGATGACCCCGCGAGATATAAAAAATGATCCGCTAATGACCCCGCGAATTAAATTAATTAGATATGCAAATAATACCGTTAATGATACATACATAACACCGCGAATGATATGCAAATGATCCGCTAATGACCCCGCTAATGATATGCAAATGAACCTCGAATTTCGCGGATGACCTTGAAACGCGAAACGGACCTCCATAAGAAAATACATGGGATTTTGCGCTCGAACTCTCTTAGCATATCTACTTTGATGAATTAAGCTTTACTGCACCAGGTCCAAAGAAACTTTTTGGTAGTTTATTTCAACCAAACAAAACGTTCGAAACAACCATATGGTTCAAATAACTTTCATTATTAAATCACAGTTAAAACAATCCTGTTTTTTTAATATTTTTTATTTATAATAACTTGCGTCCGATAACTAATGGTAATATCTTTAAAGTTTTAAACAATTCAAAATTATTTATCACTTGCTAATTTAGTTGCTTCCGATAAAATCGATAATTATTTATTCTTATCGGCGTATAGAACGCGAATTAATTAGTTTTATTACGAGTCCGTCTACAAATAAACGATAATCCCAAACAAATATATTGTCGGTAATTTATTAATGATGATTCCGGAAAATTTTAAGAACCATTCGATTTTTAATAACATTAATTCACTAGTTAACAACTGGAACGGTAAAAATAATTATTTAATGGTCCATCACGAAATATCGGACCATTATTATCTATAAACTGTACTGTATTCAGATCATTGACTGAAATTTTTAAATTGCACTGTCTCGAATCAGCAACTGAAGTCAAGTGAACCCTCTGTGTTTTAAAACGCTCGCTCTTTTCTATGTCAGAATGTTTTTTATTTAAATGCAAGTCGATTTTAACCAATAACGGGGTCGCGTGGTTTGGCCTAAACGAATCAGTGCTATACAGTCCACGTGTTGATAAAAAGGGAAGTTTTTTTAATTCTAATACCAGATTTTGACCCTAAAAGGCTAGAAATCACGCAGTTTTGTTTTCACGAAGGAGAAAATAGAAACCAATGTTATTTTAAAGCAAGTTTTGCAGACGTATCATGTTTTTAGGCGCAGATGTAAATAACCGAAAGGGATTTTTAACACGTAGCAAGCATCATTTATTAGATAAAGGAGATTTTTTAATAATATTTTCACGGAAAGTAGAACTGCAATATCGTCGAGAACTATATAAATTTTGCTGTGTTTATAAGCTTTCAAGGTTTTAACAACGAAGCAATTTTAACAAGCGCACACGTGAGTGTTTTAATTGGTGTTCATTTATCTATTTTTTAATAATACACTTTTCTAGTTTTATAAATTATAATATTAACACATATTATTACATTAGTATTATTTTGACATCTTTATATCTAGTTACTTTCTAATATCCCTAAATAGGTAATGTCTCTACAACCATTTACGTATACATACAACAGTGAGTAAATAATACGCAGAAAGAAATAATTTATTACCCAGATGTCCTTACAATTGTATGAGAATTTGAAACACAATCTTTTAAAATAATTTTTTTATAGGTTTATTTGTACCAAATACTAACATGAATTCAAGTTACAAGAAGAACATAAATTTGCAGGACCGGAATTCAGATTTTTTTTTAGTAAATATGTAGACAAAACTACATTTATTCAGGACTGATAAAAAAATATCGTTACAAAAGTCACTAATATAGCAAACGACTAAAGGAATTATTTGAAATGTAGCGAAAAGACTTTGCACTTCGACAGTAAAACACATGTTTATTCTAGTGAATGATCCAAAGGGACGAATATTCCTGTAAAAAGCAATAAAATAATCTCGGTCCGTTTTTCGGTTCTGTTGATATCCTTGCCGACTTTCCAGATGTGTGCTTTTTTAGCATTTGTTGGAATTTGTTTTGGTAGTTTCAGGTCAAAGCCCTTTGTGAAGTATGCCTATTTTAATACTTTCCAATAATTATAGAATTTCGATATATCTCATGCAATTTTATATTTAAACACCTTCATCAAGGCGATCGACCCGACCAACCCCCTTGAATCCGCCCTTGCATTGTGTATTGTAGGTGAAGTACTTTAAGAGAGATGTGATAACACAAGTTTTACATCAATGATCGGGTTGTTACCTCAGAAAAACTTCTAATCACATTGTGATCTGGAGTTAACCAAGACCTGATAGAACGTGTACCTCAAAATCATAAATGAAAGTTTTTGTTGTATAACAAAAACTACCAAGTGAAGTGTGCTGACGCCATCTTGGTATATAAGAGTCCCGTTAAATCCAGAAGCTTGCATGTCATCAGTCCCATATTTTATGAGCAACACAACAGTAAAATAGACACTGTTATTCCAGGACAGAAGTGTGTTGGCGAAGTTTTGATAGAATTGGTAAATTGAAAACACCTGATACAGGAACAACTGCTCCGAAAAATAAAACTTTTCGACATTAGAAAATGCCTGCCTGAAGAAACCATTGAGAAAGCAAATCAGACATTAAAAAGCTTAGGTGAGACAACAATTAAAGAAGCAAATTCTCGTCAATTTAAGAAAAAAATATCGACGAAGGTGGAGAAAGGTCTAGAAAATCAAATACACAATTTCAGAAGGGATTAGGCATCAAAAGAAGGTTACCTTCGCCCCCCACATCAAGAGACAATCGACAGCGATGTTATAGAGAATTTTTTATTTCTTCTGATTCTTGTGATGAAATGAAAACGAAGTTTCAAAGTAGCTGCTCGCATGAAGATTTATTTGGGTTACTGCTGCTGAAATTGAAGCACATGAATCAAAGTTGAGAAACGATACATCTATGCAAAAAGCAAAATACACCAATTAGAAATTGGTTTATTTTCAGAATTTTAGACCGACTTGCTGTAAATATACATAGTATATTACATGGTATATTATGTTGTGGAGTATTACTATTACTTACAATTTAATACTACTTAAAAGCTAAATTTGTATTTTGTGTACAAATATCAGAAAAAAAACTTATCATGATATAAGTATAGATAAGTGTTTTGGTACCCTTTAGAAACGTGGCTACCTTTAAAAATTATTTATGAATACAGTTGTAAAAGCAAGATCAAACAAATTTCATTCGATAAAACACTTAAGGCTCTTTAAAGTTAAATTTAGAATCTCCCGTTAGGGGCGTTAGGTGATAGAACTGAGAAATTTAGTACTAAAAATCGCAAAATTTTGAAAAATGTGCAGCTTTGAAGTGATCTGCTGCCTTTCTAGAAGAGAGTTGAGAAGCATTTTAAGAGTACATTTTAAAAATCTCAACGTCTCTTTGTTTCCAGCTGATACAATCAAAATACAACCTTTGGAAACCTTGAAAAATTGCAAAAATATTGACTCTCAGAATCTTTTTCGGCATGGAAATATAAAACATTTTAATTAGTATATAACCAGCTGAAGCTAGAGTTTTTCTACTCTTTAAAACAGTTTTCAAATTTTAGATAAGTATTATGGGTTATTCACAATAAATTTTAGAAGAATGATCTATTTTAGCTAAAAATAGTTTCGGTCGCCATTTTAAAAAAATTATAACTTATGTAATTTTCAAAATTTTACGAAATCCCTTTGGGATTTTCTTATCCACACTCAGTTCTTTCAAGAAAATGATTAGCACTAAAATCTGTGATATGAGTACCAAAACTTTTGTTAAATTCTTGGTGAATTGGTGTGGAATGACCCTGCTACCAGTGTGATCAATTAAAGGGAGGGTCTACATATATAAAATTTGGGGACAGCAGTAATAATCTTAGCACAAGGGCAGCTAAGTGTGTAGAGACGCCCCTGAGAGTCGTAGTTATAAGTCAGGTAAATCTAAGTAATGAATAAAGCAGGTTAGATAAAGAGTAAGTGTACGGTTACCAACTTTTGAAATTAGGAAGTAAGGACAGTCAAGAATTTCCCGAAAAGTTATTTATTATATTCATTTACAATAATAAGGATTTTTCAGTGCTATTTAAATGAAAATGAAAGGTCAATGTAGTAAAGCGCCCAATGTCGTTAAGGGCTCTCTTGAATGCTCGCGAAAATGTTCTCTCAACATATGCACGAGTTTACCTCTAGTATAAATTCAAGGGATAGTTATAGAAAACAAAGTTTTTGAATTATTGTTATTTATAGAGTTGCGCTACATCGAGTTTTGTTGTAAATAATATTATTAAAATAATTTAAAAGCCGATACTCGGCATTACAGATTTTCGAAAATCTGAATTAGCAGATTTTCCAGGCAACTTAGTGGCGTCATTGTAAATATATTTACTAAGCAATGCAATCAATTAATAAATGAACGCACTGTTACAAATTACTAATTGTAAAAAATCATTAAAAAGTAATTAATAATAAAAAAGAAACAAACAAAAAGGACGATAAATGACATTCATTAAATAAGCAAAAGAGATGAACAGAAATCACTGGACGGCGCGCTGGATTTACGATTTCAAAACACTCCTTCTATTCCCGGATCGGGTAATTTCTTTTAATAGAATATTTCATATATTTAAACAATTTTTTATAATTATAATTTTTAAAAAAGAAAATAACTTACAATTAAATACTAATATAGTATGCATAATCCTTTAGTTTTATTTTTATTTAACATAAATATGCATAGTTAAAACAACTACTATAAAATTAAGATATACTTTAATGTAATTATTCTTTTTTAAAAATATTATATATATACAAAAAATGTTTATTTATAAACTAACAATTCGACAAAGAAACAAACGCAAAAGGATGATAACGAATAAAGACATGAACAGACAACTTGGCTGACTGGAATACGCGCTGGATTTACTACAAAACCCTGGGTCTATCTCTATTCCCGGTTCGAGTAGTTTTTTAAATAAAATATTAAAAATATTTTATAATCATTATTTTATAATTACAATATTTATAAAAAAGAATAATTACATAACATTTTATAGTCGTTTAAACTATTAAAATAAAACTAAATGCTTAGCACATTAGTATTTAATTGTAAGTTATTTTTTTTTATAAATATTATAATCATAAACAAATTGTTTATAAATTTTATTAAAAAAAAATTACCAGAACTGAGAACAGAACTTGAGTTTACTAATAGTAAGTCCAGCGCGCCTTCCAGTCGACCATACTATCTGTTCATGTCTTTTTCTTTTTTAATAAATGTCATTTATCATTCTTTTTTATTATTAGTTACTTTTTAATGATTTCTTACAATTACTAATTACAGTATGTTCACTTATTAATTGATTAATATTGATTAATGAACAATTAATATTAATCATTTACGCATGATTTTTCTGGTGTCACTGCCTGAAAAATCTCAGTTTCAATTTATCCCTCTCCAATAATAATGTGTTGTGAGGGACTAGTTTGAGAGGTTCTCCTTACCGCTGCTGCTCAGCAGATGGCGTAATGGTCAATCAGTCTCATAAAACTTCAACTGCGGCTTGACCATTAATACAGGGTGTATTAATTAATACAGGGTGTTCGGTCAAGCAGTCGTTCGAGATGTTGGACTTCATTACTAGTATCCGAGACTAGCCCGAAGATAGATGGAGGGCAGTCGTTAGAGGTGTCGGGGAGCACTAGGATTCGAGACTAGCTTGAGGGCAGACCACACGGCGTTCACCCTTAAAACTGGTCGTTGTCTACCCCATCCCAGGCTTGTCTGGGCAACGGATGACGCAATCAGAATCAAATATGTGGTAGAGTTATGCCGAGGTGTTGCGTATACGTTCCACCGGAGTATTTCTCGATGACCCTAAAACATTGCGAAGGAAGTTTGCTAACTCTGCTAACAAGGGGGTCCGGTGTGGGTGGATTGAATCTTACCTGACGTAGGGCCTTTTAAGGAGCTAAGTATCCCGCTGTCTGGCCTAGACGAATGGAGGAGATTTAAGTGAGGTTTATCTCGGTTAGGGAGTTCGCTCGCTAACCCATGAGACACTGCATGCCACCAGATAGCGTTTCGGAGGTGACAGTACGGGGGTCTGACATATGCTGTCAGTTCCAGCGTCGGATTCCCAGAAATCGTCTAGAGACCTACACTTAAAGAACGTTGATGCGAAGAGACATAGCCTCTCACGTTCAAGACAACTTCACCTTAACGGGTACACACCGGGACGCTGCTTTAGAAAGGGCCCTTTAAAGCAGCCTCGAAACGAAGCTCTGTCGAGGGCGCACCAGGCCTATAACTGGGAGATCGTGGTGGCGAACCTATTTAAAAACCAAGTCCCGCCACATTTGAGGTTGGATTCGATCGGGCAGTGGCCCGAACCTTTGTCTCGGGGAGGAGCTTATGAAGGTATGAAAGAGGACTCCTCTATTCAACTGAGTTAAGTTGGGGGAATAGTCCTATAGCAGCACGAGGTACTTAGCCACGTATGAAAGAGGACGGGAGGGTGCCGGCGGGTGAGCACGTGTTAAGTCAATAGCTCCGGTACTAGCCTGGATAGCTAGTAGGTGGATAGGCAACCTCGCTCCGACCAGTGAGTTACTGGGAGCAATTGCTTTGCAATTCGCGCGCTGATTGGGCGTATCTCAATCACTTCCTTCTGGAAGGAACGTGGGGGTATGTTGTTGTTGATATAGGAACCCCACGTAAAACATACAGACAATCTTGACCATTAATACATTAACGCCGCTAAAGTAATAATTACTATGCCGTAGATTAATTGTTAGGTTATGTGTTAGTTGAAGTTTATTAGATATTTAGTAAATATTCTTCTATGTAATTTTCAAGATTGGCTGGTCATTAACGACATTTACAATTTTTGATTCCCGAAATCTAATGTAGTAGTATAGCAACAAGAGAACGAGCGCAAAATCCCATGTTATTTTTTATGGAGGTCCGTTTTGCATTTCAAGGTCATCCGCGGTCTAGCGAGACTCGCGACCGCGCACGCGATCCAACCAAGCGCGCGGCAACGTTGCTAACTTCACGATGTTACATGACATGAGTCGACTTAGTAACTATGGAATTTTATTGATAAAAGTAATTACCTAATGTTCAACCAATAATAATAATAATAATTTGAGATAATTGATATAATTTTATTAATAACGAATTAAAAAAAACCTGAGAACATTCGAACATAATTCAACATTAATATACTTCTGACGGCCGACAGTTAGAAGAGCCCGCATTTTACCCATATTACAGGGACGGCTTTAGCAACCGATACTCTGCATTAAGTATTCTACAATTTATTTTTCGATAATATCCCCGGAACATAAACAAGACTAATACAGCTTGATATAATTTGAAACTTATAAAAATATGTTCTAAATAAGAAGAATTCCAAATGGCCTTAAAGTAGCATTAAGGGAGAGAAATCGATTTTTTTAATGAAGATATTTTTACATTCTAATGGTAATTCTAAAAAGAATGGCGGTTGTCGCGCGCTGACTCGAGAATTTTCAAAAGGCGATTTCTGGGAAATCGGAAAATTTTAAAAATCTGTCGAAAAACCATTACCTGAAAGAAATGTATTAACGAAAATATATAAATTATTTTAATTTTCATGGTTTACACTTTCCTCTTACATTTACATGTTACGGTTACGAAGCTTGATTTGCTTCGTGTTTAATAGCCTCCACCATATGTCGAATTTCATCTAACTTCGTGTCAGCCTTTACCATGTCACGAAGTCATGTAGCTTTATATTAAATAAAGACTTGCAAAGACACTTAAGGTTGCCAACTAACCATTTTTCGGAAAGACAGTCCTTCTTTTTAAGAGTGTGTCCTTCGTCCTTTCTTGTTATAGAAAAGGGCAGGTTTTGTCCTTATTTAAAACAGTCAACGAAAATGATATTTTAATTAAAATTATAAATTTTATTTTAATCACATTAAGTAGTATAGCAACAAGAGAACGAGCGCAAAATCCCATGTTATTTCTTATGGAGGTCCGTTTTGCATTTCAAGGTCATCCGCGGTCTAGCGAGACTTGCGACCGCGCTCGCGATCCAACCAAGCGCGCGGCAACGTTGCTAACTTCACGATGTTACATGACATGAGTCGACTTAGTAACTATGGAATTTTATTGATAAAAGTAATTACCTAATGTTCAACCAATAATAATAATAATTAGAGATAATTGATATAATTTTATTAATAACGAATTAAAAAAATCCTGAGAACATTCGAACATAATTCAACATTAATATACCTCTGACGGCCGACAGTTAGAAGAGCCCGCATTTTACCCATATATTGCCATTAAAACGTAACATTTTATTTTAATTACATAAATCTAATTAATTATATAATACTCATAAATAACATTCTACTAATAATGAATTGAAAATATACACAATTCAAATTTAAAATACCTTTCACGACTAACCGATACTAATGATAAATGAATACTACGCTTGGTAATCAGGAATCGACACGATTCGGAGGGTGGCCTTCAAGCCTTTTACCTACACAATAATTTAAACGTTATTTAATTAAAGTACTTCAGAATAGTTAGTTAGCTACTCTCATCTACCCCCCAGGAGTTTAATATAGATATCTCTCATCATAACATCCCCTCGGTATATACTTTCATACATAAAAACATAAAAATCTCAATCTTGCATCTTATCAAAACTAACAAAATATACTAAAGTTTATCTGCAGCAGGTAGAGAAAAAAGGGTCAATAACCTGTTGGCAGGTAATAATGAACTTAAAACACGTTAGTCTATCAAATACTATTAAATAATTGCAATATTACATATATCATTTCCACATATCTTTCGTAAAATTCAGTTTATCCACAAAGAAAATTAATTAGTTTGACAACTCTTCACGTTAATAAAGGATAATTTATTATATACTATTATACATTCAACACCAGGTGATCAGTTTGTATCA
Organism: Agrypnus murinus; assembly: GCA_929113105.1. Classification (NCBI taxonomy): domain Eukaryota; kingdom Metazoa; phylum Arthropoda; class Insecta; order Coleoptera; family Elateridae; genus Agrypnus; species Agrypnus murinus. The sequence continues at coordinate 2,126,022 of OV816023.1, read as the reverse complement.
ACGATTTAAAAAAGATTTATTAATTTCTAGTTCGAATACGAAAACATAACGTATTATTGTATGTTATGAGGACATACAACAGGTCTATTAACGAGATAAATAATAATGATAACTAATTTGTAAAGCCTAATAAATATGATCGTTTTAAAGGATAAACTAGTGAATAAAACTATAACCGATAAATCTATCGAAACAATTCTTAGATAGATTAACATTTTTGCCTGTCTGAACAAGATATTAGGCTGTCATTAACACAGGTGTTTATCACGCAGGTTAGGCGGATATCATAATATTATATCAACCTTTTTACCTCAATACAACGAAGGATGCATACAGATAACCTCTGGACATCGCGGGGAAAGGGACTGAAAGCGATCTATTTTTAAGTAAGTTATTTCTAAGAAAGCAATTCATTTATCCAAATCACACTTTAAGGGTCGTTAATACTCTCGTATCCATAATACTAGATCTTAAAAATGTAATTTATGCTGGTATTGGTTATTTGCATCCTCAAACGAAGCAATCATCCGATGTTGTATCAAATATTATGTTAAAACATCAAAATTGAATAAGAAATAATGAATTATCCATAACGCAACACAAATATCTATCAGATGCATACGAAATACAAAATTAATATTTACCGATTGTTACGAGATCGCGTGTTAATTATTTACAAGGGGATTCAAAAATAAAATAAAAACAGTTCATTGAATAAATGTAAACATACTAATATATATATATTGGAAAAAAAATGATAATGAAAACAAATGCAAAAGTAACACAAACAAACTGTAAATGATAATATTATAAACTTACATAAAAATTAAAAAAATAAAATAAAATAATTTATAATTTAAAATCGTCGGTCAGGATAGACGTGCGGATTGGCCTGTCTCTGGAACAAAGGAGAAATTGCGTGAGACTTCAATCTCAGTAAGTACGCACAAAATGGTTAATAGTTCTACGACGCGTCATGTACATTGTGCTCGAGAGTATTCATCAATTGCCCCTTTGGCAACATATTGCAAACAAAGAAAACGAGAGTCTATAATAATCATATATTCATCAAAGTTAGCTTGTCCAAGGGAGCCAGGGTGGTAGCCCGTATAACCAAAGTGCACTTCGGCATACACAAACAACAAAATAGGCAGTCGCTAAAACACGCAGTTTAACGAGAACCAGTAGCGCACTCAGTCTACTAGTTATGCTGCCACAAAAACAACGGGGCTCCTCCTGGGTCCCAGCATTTAGCGATCAACTAAATGTAAGAGAGGCGCTACCCTCACGGACATCAACAAATAGTATTTCTCTTAATAGATGAATACTCCCGTGAAAGTAATTAAAGGAAAACATGCCATTATGTTATAAATACAACATTAGCGTGCGGTACTTACAATATTTTATATCCAACACTTAAAACTTCAATTTTAAATAAACACTTAAATAATGTTATTCAAACTAAAAATTAATAAGATTGATTCGACTGCTACATTCACGCACCCCACTTTACTAATGAATGTTTTAAAAACAACGAAAGAATGTTACCCAGCACCACAAAGGACATCTGTAGTAGGCTATCGGTGCGGGGTAGTGCTCGAAGCGTGAAATTGGGATTAGTTAAGCTTGTATTGGTTTCTTTTTCTGTAATATGTCTATGATTATTAGGGTGACTACAAAATAGGAAATGTGAATACAACAGTCGGCCATCCTACAAATAAGAACGTCCCCGTTCTGGATGTTTACCTGATATTAGATCACTGGACCGTCTACTGGGCCTTCTTGTTCGTCTTCTTCAGAGGAACTCAGATCGGCTGGGTTTCCCACTGGTTTCATGTGGTCTACCGATTCCACACTAAGAAAATTTCCTCGTCTGTTTCTTCTTGAACCTTCTATTTCTTTGATCACATATCTGTCATTTGATAGCTTCTTCTCTACACAAAATGGCCCTTTATAGTTGGGCATTAACTTTTTACTACCTTCTCCAATTTTTGGTCTTTTCAAAACTATTAGATCTCCAGGTTGATAAGTTCTTGGAGCTTTTCTTTTCTTATCAAATCGAACTTTACTAGACTCTTGTTGTCTAGTAATTTTTTCACTAGCTTCTTGCCTTATTTCTTCCAAGTCAACAGTTGGAGGTTCAGATTGCACGAGATTTGATAACACTGCATCCGCAGGAGCTTTGGGTTTGTATCCCATCAACATTTCACTTGGCGTCTTCCCTGTCGAGGCGCTCCAGGTATTGTTCATAGCAAATTGAACGTGACCCAGTTTGCCTTCCCACTGGGAATCTTTTGCTATACTTGTGGCCAAAGCAGATATTATTGTGGAATTGTATCTTTCCACTTGTCCGTTAGCCCTTGGGGTGTTGGTGGCGTTTAAAATGTGTTTTATACCTTTGGATCGGCAAAAGTCTTCAAACTTTTTGGACGTAAAACTTGTCCCTCTGTCAGTGATGATGCGTGTCGGGATCCCGTATAAATTCACTACATTCTGAAGAAAACGTAAAACTGGAGCGGTCTTAGTGTCTTTAGTGGCACATAATAAAATAAATTTTGTAAAGGCATCTATAAGCGCAAGTACATACTTCTTCCCTCCAGAGCTGGGTAAAGGAACAAGATGATCTAAATGTATTGTGTGAAATGGAATCGCAACTTTCTTTATAGGATGCAGAAAGCCTTCCTGCTTTCCCTTTGCTATGTACCGTTCAACATATGCGCGCATCCCTGGGAACCAGTACTGTTCAGAGATCTTTCGCATCGTTTTATCGATTCCAAAGTGTCCTAAATCGTCATGAGTCGCTTTTACAATAGTTCGCCTCATGCCTTTGGGTACAACCCATAAGTGCTTTCCGTTTATTTTTATATAAATCTTGTTACCATCTAACTTATACCTTTCGAAAATCTCTTTCTCGTATCCATCTGATGGAACTTTTTTTTTCGAGAATGTTTTGTATGGCCTTCAATTTAGCATCGGTCAACTGAGCTGCGTGCAGAACGTCTACAGAATCGATTTTAAATATTTGCAGCTTTTCTAGTGTAGTAACTTCTTCCCTAATGGGATTTCTGCTTAGAGCGTCGATATGAGCCATTTGTGTTCCGGCTCGATGAACCACATCGAAGCTAAATTCTTGTAGATGGATCCACCACCTAGCTATCTTAGGCACTAGATCTCGTTTAAGGGCTGAACTTTTTATGGCACTACAATCTGTCACGACTTTAAAATGTATTCCAAGAAGGTATACTCTATATCTCTTTAATGTTTCGACGACAGCCAGGGTCTCCAGCTCGTAGGCGTGCCATTTGCTTTCTGTGTCTGTCGTTGTGCGACTAAAATACGCAACTGGATGTAAGGCTTCGTTGTCATCTTTTTGTAGAAGAATTCCTGCAATACCGATTGAACTTGCATCAGTATGAACTTTTGTTTCTGCCTTAGGATTATATATGGATAGAACAGGTCTGGTTATGAGAACATCCTTCAGCGTGTCAAAAGATTTCTGCTGTTCATCGGACCAAGACCACTTCTTATCTTTCTTTAGTAAAATAGTTAGAGGTTTTGCAATGATCGAATAGTTTCTAACAAAGCGCCGAAAAAAACCAGTCAGTCCCAAAAATTGTCTGACGTTGTGAATAGTTTTTGGGACGGGAAATTCTTTGATTGCTTCAATCTTTTTCATCCCGGGTTTTATTCCATCACTGTTCAACTCAAACCCAAGATAATTAACATTTCTTTGAAAGAATTTACATTTTTCCGGATTTAGTGTCAAATTGTTTTCTATGAGTGTATTAAACAAAGTTTCTAAATGTTGCATACCTTCCTCAAATGTTTTAGAGGGTACCAACACATCATCGAGACAAGCCACTGCTATACTGTCTTTAAGACTGCCCAAGATTTTGTTAACAAAGCGTTGAAATACACTAGGGGCATTTGTTAGTCCAAAGGGCATTCTCTTAAATTCATATTGCCCATCACTTGTTACAAATGCTGTCTTTGACCTTGATGCTTCGTCTATGGGAACTTGATAATATCCAGAAAACATGTCAAGAATAGAAAAGAAATTATAACCCCTGAGCTGATCAATTTGGTCGTCTATTAGTGGCAAAGGATGTCTATCTTTTCTTGTTATAGCATTCAACTTGCGATAGTCGATGCAAAGACGCTTATCCCCGTTAGGTTTGACCACTAATAAAATCGGTGATGCGAATTCAGAATCGGATTCCTGAATGATCCCTGCTTCAATCATCTCTTTAATCATTTCCTTGACTTTCTCTCTTTCTACAAAGGACATTCGGTAGGGTCTATATTTTACGATCTTGTTTGAAGTCAAGTCGATAGTCATCGCTGTGTTCTTTGTGCAGCCTATCTCTTTCAAGGAAGTGGCAAAACACTTTCTGTGCTTGTTGATTAGTTCAACAACGGCTTGTGTTTGTTCTGCAGTTAAACTTTCATCAATGTGAAGGTGTTCTGCTTTTAAAGGCAAGAGTGGTTCGGCATTCGTGACTTCGCATACATCATTCAATGGCTGACACTCTTCTCCTCTCGCTACTACACTGGATTTTTGTATAACTAGATCAGTTTTACACAAGTTTGTAACTGGTACCCTACATTCTCCATGTTCAACACGTAGGACACATCTAGGAACACAACATTCTTGACCTTCTTTTAATCTTAAACTCTCTTCGACATATACCTCGCCAGAGTCACTTGACGTACATTTAACATAGCCGACATAATTGGGTGGAATGACTACGTCTTCAGCGGCACGCAAAACACGTTTAAATTGGGATATTTCGTTTTGAGGGAGTTCATTTTTGTCTTTAAATAAAATCTGCCTACTGTCTTTTATAACTATGATGTTAGGTAATTCAGTAAAGGGATGCCCTATGATTATTGGAACTTCTTGGACATGTGTGGGGACTACATGAAATTTTAAGTTTGCTTTGCAATTTTGTATCTTACAATATACACTTTCTGACAATCCTATAGTCTTGACAACACTACCACCATATCCCATTATTTTCTGTACAATTGTATCATGCTTTATGTTCAGCTTATCTGCGGTTATCTTATTTATAGTATTTACAGTTGATCCAAAATCAATATATGCCAGAGCTTTTTTAAAATTTAATCTAACATGCATTAAGTATATAGAATTAGTCACCTTGTTGATATTGTTGTCCTTCGCTTTTGACTGACCTTGAGCTGTTGCGGGTGGATAGCGACAGTAGTTGGCCCTATGGCCTAATCGGTTGCACTTAAAGCATCTAACATCGAGAGATGTTTGGGGCTTCATATATGGTACTCTTATGGCGGTGAGTTTTGTTTTCATTGCTCTAGTGGCAATGGGACTGGTGTCTGGCAGTGATTTCAGAAAAAGTAGCAAACTATCTGGAGTCTGGTGACGTCCAGCTTTTGCAGCGGGTTGGACATGAGGGTCTTTCAATCCTCCAATGATCAAATTTACAGCCTTTGCGCCCGTCATCTCGCAAGCATTTATAAGCGCCAGTTTCTCGTAATAGTATTGCAGCATTGGCTCGTTTGGCTGCCTCGTTCGGTCTAACATTTTCCTCAATTGAGCTTCAAAGTCTTGCTCTTCCGGGAAGTTGGTTCTCAACAACCCCTTCCATTCTTCCCATGACAAATTTAGATTTTTGAGACTTGCATACCAAGTTGAAGCAAGGCCTTTCAGATTCGATGTGGCAGCATTAATCATGGCCACTTCGTCCCAACCACACAAAGTTCCAATTTGTTCGATATTATTAATATATTTGTCAACATTGGACATATGGTCCGCTGGATCAAACGGTGGCACATTCATCGTAGTGTGTCCTCTTTAACTAGCACCCGTTTGTAGACGAGAAACGGTTTCCGTAAGATTAAGGAGTAACTGCGACGCTTGAAGCAAATTATCTGTAGTGTCGAGGCTGCTTGTGCCTGCTTGTGCCTCATTTTAGTACAGGAAAGTTGTTTCAGAAATAGATGTTACTATATGTGTCCAGAGACAGACCTCACCGGGAGTTGGTAATCCCACTTCTGAAAAATTGTTACGAGATCGCGTGTTAATTATTTACAAGGGGATTCAAAAATAAAATAAAAACAGTTCATTGAATAAATGTAAACATACTAATATATATATATTGGAAAAAAAATGATAATGAAAACAAATGCAAAAGTAACACAAACAAACTGTAAATGATAATATTATAAACTTACATAAAAATTAAAAAAATAAAATAAAATAATTTATAATTTAAAATCGTCGGTCAGGATAGACGTGCGGATTGGCCTGTCTCTGGAACAAAGGAGAAATTGCGTGAGACTTCAATCTCAGTAAGTACGCACAAAATGGTTAATAGTTCTACGACGCGTCATGTACATTGTGCTCGAGAGTATTCATCAATTGCCCCTTTGGCAACATATTGCAAACAAAGAAAACGAGAGTCTATAATAATCATATATTCATCAAAGTTAGCTTGTCCAAGGGAGCCAGGGTGGTAGCCCGTATAACCAAAGTGCACTTCGGCATACACAAACAACAAAATAGGCAGTCGCTAAAACACGCAGTTTAACGAGAACCAGTAGCGCACTCAGTCTACTAGTTATGCTGCCACAAAAACAACGGGGCTCCTCCTGGGTCCCAGCATTTAGCGATCAACTAAATGTAAGAGAGGCGCTACCCTCACGGACATCAACAAATAGTATTTCTCTTAATAGATGAATACTCCCGTGAAAGTAATTAAAGGAAAACATGCCATTATGTTATAAATACAACATTAGCGTGCGGTACTTACAATATTTTATATCCAACACTTAAAACTTCAATTTTAAATAAACACTTAAATAATGTTATTCAAACTAAAAATTAATAAGATTGATTCGACTGCTACATTCACGCACCCCACTTTACTAATGAATGTTTTAAAAACAACGAAAGAATGTTACCCAGCACCACAAAGGACATCTGTAGTAGGCTATCGGTGCGGGGTAGTGCTCGAAGCGTGAAATTGGGATTAGTTAAGCTTGTATTGGTTTCTTTTTCTGTAATATGTCTATGATTATTAGGGTGACTACAAAATAGGAAATGTGAATACAACACGATGGAAACAATAAAAAGTATAGTACTATTTATTATACCTGAGTTCGGATACAAAATCACAAATACGTTGCTCCATTCAATCGTTGTAACAGCTTAAGTTTATTTCATAAAGCTCTAATGAAGCTAATATAAAACATTTCGAATTTTGATTCTTGAGTCTCTATAATATACTTATATAATAAGTTATACATGTAAACTTAACTAGTTTCTAAATTATCATAGTTAAAAATACAAGAAAGTGTTCTAGGGGAAAGAAATTCTAATCAATAGTTAGAAATCCTATAATTTCCCCAAGCTAAGGTATCTCCGGTCCCGCCAGCAATAATGTATCGTTTCGAAATTCCGAATTGATTATTCTCATTAAAGTTGGCCGTATCATATTTATCCAAATATTTCTTCATATCCTCATAAAAATCATCTGTTTGTGTCAGCAGAATTAACGAATCGGTATCTGTTTACAGCAGCTGGACCTTGTTCCCATATATTTTTAATGGTGTTATAATAAAAGTCATACATTATATGCTTAGCTAGATCTAGCACACAGAAACCAATATATATCGGCTTATCGTAGTGAACTTGTAGTTTCTCCATATGAATGGCTACCAGATCCTCTGTAAAGTGTTTTAAATGTCTACGTTCTAGATAATTATCATTTGTTTTGTATAACAATTAAATTTATCAAGTGTTCATATAAAAAGAAGGTCAGGCAGGCAGGTAATAATTACTAGCTTAGAGGGTTTATATTTTAGAGATCGGATACAGTCACATATATGCCTGTATATTACCTCAAAATTTTACTTAATCTACATACTTTAACAATAGATGCAGTCAGGTTTAGCGTAAATAACAATTAGGGATATCAAGGCCATACTAACTGAACGTTAACATATGTTCTAAAGATCAACCTTAATTAATTAACCCCCGGGACTATACATCCTTAGGCTAAAAAACAGTCTTAAGGCAAAAAAATGGCAGAATCCGCCCTGTTAGATGGACAGACAAGAAAGCAGAGTTATGTTATTAGCTGACAAACATCTTTGAAGAACGCCCTGATTCCACCATCAGTTATCCCGATGACGTTATAGGGTGACATTATGAAGTACTCTATACAAAACGCCTCTATACAAATTAGAGATGAAAATTAATCCTATATGGTGAAAACGCAAATATTCATGGAAATATGGGGTACATGACCCTAATCAGCATGAATTATAATTTATATTATACAAACGGTGAGATAGGGGTAGGTACAATCGGTTTATGTTATGCTCCCTCGTCGTCTTAACAGAGTAATTATACCCTTTATTTTCATATAGTAGCGACAACGATTGATCTCGCCGCTAGCTCAAAAGCACCAGAACGATGTTGGCAACATTGACGACGACTATCTCTGTAGCCGGCATAGAAGCTTCTGCAGGTCTCGGAAAACTCCTGCTGCTGCTGCCTCTGGTAATGCTATAAAATAAAAACGTATCAAGATGATGCAGGAACTCAAAAGGATCTTCTACCAAAACGTTTACTGTGAGAGGTAAAGAAATAAGAAACATATATAGAATGTATGTCGTTTATTTTACCATCAGTGTTAAAATATCATATTACATATAATTAGCAGTAGAACAAGATCATCTTACATAGTACAAATTAAACATTTACTTATTCTATGATTTTTCTCGTTTTAAGCTCTGTGATGACTGAAATTATTTTCGTTTTCGGGACCGCTGATATGAGCTTCCTTTGCAGCATACAACAATTGGAGTCGATCCACTAGTTGTTCAGGTGTACTCTGACGTATCCAATCCGGTTTCATCTTGTTTAACTTTTTGGGAAAACTGTCTCTTCACCCTTCACCCTTAGTCATGCTAGTCTCGTCACCCTTCACCCTTAGTCATGCTAGTAAATGAAACATCACGTGTTCTAACCTAACCTATCTTGGACCACGCCTACTACGCTGTGATTTGTTGGCAGCCATCTTTGATTGCGGGAATCTCATACTGATGGCATTTGGGGTATAAAAAGAAATTTGTATGTGGCGCTATTATGTCTACCCTGAATGTCTGCAAATTCTCATGTACGAGAATCATGCGCTGGTTCTAAACTATGTATCCCTGAATGCTTGTAACTGTCATCTGATGACGTCATGCTCTCCATAGTCCTACCGAAGAGGTCTATTGATAAAGTTAGTAGATTAGAGAAACAGACGCATAAACATTATTATTATTATTATTACTCATAACCAGGGTTTCTCAGCTATTTATCGAAGCATTGAACCGTGCCAAGGGTGAATTCATGCTTAAGGACGTCTAGCCAGGGTTAATTAGTAATGATGAAGGAAGATCGACAGGGTGATGATAGACGTAGTGCTAGGGTTAATTTCTGCTTTGTAACCTAGGATGTTAGCCATCGGAAAGATTCGGCTTTATTCGTGTACTCTCTCGCTGATAACGATCTACCTTTTATATATAGTCGCCTTCACCCTTCTCCCTTCATCCTTAGCCATGCTAGTCTCGTCACCCTTCGCCCTTAGTCATGCTAGTCTCATCACCCTGCACCGTTAGTCATGCTAGTCTCTTCACCCTTCACCCTTAGTCATGCTAGTAAATGAAACATCACGTGTTCTAACCTAACCTATCTTGGACCACGCCTACTATGCTGTGATTTGTTGGCAGCCATCTTTGATTATGGGAATCTCATACTGATGGTATTTGGGGTATAAAAAGAAATTTGTATGTGGCGCTATTATGTCTACCCTGAATGTCTGCAAATTATCTCTTGTACGAGAATCATTCTCTGGTTCTAAACTATGTATCCCTGAATGCCTGTAACTGTCATCTGATGACGTCATGCTCTCCATAGCTCTACCGAAGAGATCTATTGATAAAGTTAGTAGATTAGAGAAACAGACGCATAAACATTATTATTATTATTATTACTCATAACCAGAGTCTCTCAGCTATTTATCGAACCATTGAACCGTGCCAAGGTGAATTAATGCTTAAGGACGTCTAGCCAGTGTTAATTAGTGATGATGAAGGAAGATCGACAGGGTGATGATAGACGTAGTGCTAGGGTTAATTAAGAGTGTCCTGAAGAACATGTTATATAAATAGGAGCTCATGATCAATTATTAGTCGATATTAACCAGCGACGCAAGTGTGACGTGTGTTGTATGAGTGTTTTACGCTCAGGGTTTGCTCGTCATTTGAAGATACACCAGGGGTATAAAGTTCAGTGTTCTATTTGTTTAAAGTATTTTACACGCCTCGATAACTATAGAAGTCATTTGAACACAGTTCATAATACCATAGTTGTTGATAATAAGTCATCACCTAGAAATAATGAAATATTTAAAGACATGAATCTGAAACGTATGCATACCAATGAATCCTATGCTATAAGATACGACGACGACGATGATGATGATGGAATAATAAACGCTCGTAATGCTATACGTAAGAAATTAGCCTACTTTCACTGTGATAAAGCAGAACCTCATGATAATCGTGTTATACCGCGATCGGAGACCGTTGCTATCAATCTCTCACCAGAGCTTGAACAATCATCTCCCGCTACATCTGCTGTTGATGAAGAAGAAGAATGCGATTCTAGCTTAAAAGATTATCACGAATTCTCTAACTATTATAGAGCATTATTAGCTAGCGGAGAAAACAAAAACGTAGACAAAACTAGGTACGCTCTATATAGCGACATCGATGAGTGGCGATTTGGTTGTTCGCGAGTAGAGTTTCAGGGAAAAGATATTTTAATTAAAAACAAACTTTTCAATGGAACATCCGGCCTGTTTAATTTACTAACGCTTAAACGAATAAGCTCTCCTAGTCCAACAGAGGAAGATATCGACAGCTATATGAAAATAATCTCACTTACTAATGCTCATAAGAAAGACTATAGGCGCAACGGCCGACTAATAAGCGTTAAACATTGGAAATACGAAAATGTAATCAGGCAAAATTTATATAGAATAACAGACTTTGGGATTAGTCTTCCCAAAAAGTTAAACAAGATGAAACCGGATTGGATACGTCAGAGTACACCTGATCAACTAGTGGATCGACACCAATTGTTGTATGCTGCAAAGGAAGCTCATATCAGCGGTCCCGAAAACGAAAATAATTTCAGTCATCACAGAGCTTAAAACGAGAAAAATCATAGAATAAGTAAATGTTTAATTTGTACTATGTAAGATGATCTTGTTGTACTGCTAATTATATGTAATATGATATTTTAACACTGATGATAAAATAAACGACATACATTCTATATATGTTTCTTATTTCTTTACCTCTCACAGTAAACGTTTTGGTAGAAGATCCTTTTGAGTTCCTGCATCATCTTGATACGTTTTTATTTTATAGCATTACCAGAGGCAGCAGCAGCAGGAGTTTTCCGAGACCTGCAGAAGCTTCTATGCCGGCTACAGAGATAGTCATCGTCAATGTTGCCAACATCGTTCTGGTGCTTTTGAGCTAGCGGCGAGATCAATCGTTGTCGCTACTATATGAAAATAAAGGGTATAATTACTCTGTTAAGACGACGAGGGAGCATAACATAAACCGATTGTACCTACCCCTATCTCACCGTTTGTATAATAATAGTTTGTATAAAAAATTCAAAATAGATTCCTACGCTTCCTATACTTTAAAAAGTTTGGTTATTACCCTGACTACAGAACAATAAGAACAGTGGACTTACGGAATAATTTCAATTTACCGTCACTACATGACAGACGCGAGTGTTCTATGCTGTCCTTTGGATTTAAGATTGTCAATAATGCCATCGACTGTAACGAACTTTTAGCAATGTGTCCTTTGAAAGTACCCAGAAGAAGTGTCAGAACAACTAGCTTATTTCATATACCTTTTAAAGTAATAACCCATAGTAAACCGTTGATTAAAATGTTAAAATTACTTAATTATGTACATTTGCATTTAAGAATTGACATTTTTCATATTACATATGTTAAATTTAGATGCAGTGTGATCGACTATTATAAAATGAATGAATGAATCATCTTAATCTGGTTGAGCCCTTGGTGTGTCTATAACATATTATATAATAATAATGTATTGAATTGATCTGCATATATGTATCCTAACACATTGTACTGAATTCATGTAATTAGGCAGATTTGCCTGTTTGGATTTAAATAAATAAATAAATAATATAAATTATAATTCATGCTGATTAGGGTCATGTACCCTATATTTCCATGAATATTTGCGTTTTCACCATATAGGATTAATTTTCATCTCTAATTTGTATAGAGGCGTTTTGTATAGAGTACTTCATAATGTCACCCTATAACGTCATCGGGATAACTGATGGTGGAATCAGGGCGTTCTTCAAAGATGTTTGTCAGCTAATAACATAACTCTGCTTTCTTGTCTGTCCATCTAACAGGGCGGATTCTGCCATTTTTTTGCCTTAAGACTGTTTTTTAGCCTAAGGATGTATAGTCCCGGGGGTTAATTAATTAAGGTTGATCTTTAGAACATATGTTAACGTTCAGTTAGTATGGCCTTGATATCCCTAATTGTTATTTACGCTAAACCTGACTGCATCTATTGTTAAAGTATGTAGATTAAGTAAAATTTTGAGGTAATATACAGGCATATATGTGACTGTATCCGATCTCTAAAATATAAACCCTCTAAGCTAGTAATTATTACCTGCCTGCCTGACCTTCTTTTTATATGAACACTTGATAAATTTAATTGTTATACAAAACAAATGATAATTATCTAGAACGTAGACATTTAAAACACTTTACAGAGGATCTGGTAGCCATTCATATGGAGAAACTACAAGTTCACTACGATAAGCCGATATATATTGGTTTCTGTGTGCTAGATCTAGCTAAGCATATAATGTATGACTTTTATTATAACACCATTAAAAATATATGGGAACAAGGTCCAGCTGCTGTAAACAGATACCGATTCGTTAATTCTGCTGACACAAACAGATGATTTTTATTAGGATATGAAGAAATATTTGGATAAATATGATACGGCCAACTTTAATGAGAATAATCAATTCGGAATTTCGAAACGATACATTATTGCTAGCGGGAACGGAGATATCTTAGCTTGGGGAAATCATAGGATTTCTAACTATTGATTAGAATTTCTTTCCCCTAGAACCCTTTCTTGTATTTTTAACTATGATAATTTAGAAACTAGTTAAGTTTACATGTACAACTTATTATATAAGTATATTATAGAGACTCAAGAATCAAAATTCGAAATGTTTTATATTAGCTTCATTAGAGCTTTATGAAATAAACTTAAGCTGTTACAACGATTGAATGGAGCAACGTATTTGTGATTTTGTATCCGAACTCAGGTATAATAAATAGTACTATACTTTTTATTGTTTCCATCGGTAAATATTAATTTCGTATTTCGTATGCATCTGATAGATATTTGTGTTGCATTATGGATAATTCATTATTTCTTATTCAATTTTGATGTTTTAACATAATATTTGATACAACATCGGATGATTGCTTCGTTTGAGGATGCAAATAACCAATACCGGCATAAATTACATTTTTAAGATCTAGTATTATGGATACGAGAGTATTAACGACCCTTAAAGTGTGATTTGGATAAATGAATTGCTTTCTTAGAAATAACTTACTTAAAAATAGATCGCTTTCAGTCCCTTTCCCCGAGATGTCCAGAGGTTATCTGTATGCATCCTTCGTTGTATTGAGGTAAAAAGGTTGATTTAATATTATGATATCCGCCTACCTGCGTGATAAACACCTGTGTTAATGACAGCCTAATATCTTGTTCAGACAGGCAAAAATGTTAATCTATCTAAGAATTGTTTCGATAGCTTTATCGGTTATAGTTTTATTCACTAGTTTATCCTTTAAAACGATCATATTTATTAGGCTTTACAAATTAGTTATCATTATTATTTATCTCGTTAATAGACCTGTTGTATGTCCTCATAACATACAATAATACGTTATGTTTTCGTATTCGAACTAGAAATTAATAAATCTTTTTTAAATCGTTGATACAAACTGATCACCTGGTGTTGAATGTATAATAGTATATAATAAATTATCCTTTATTAACGTGAAGAGTTGTCAAACTAATTAATTTTCTTTGTGGATAAACTGAATTTTACGAAAGATATGTGGAAATGATATATGTAATATTGCAATTATTTAATAGTATTTGATAGACTAACGTGTTTTAAGTTCATTATTACCTGCCAACAGGTTATTGACCCTTTTTTCTCTACCTGCTGCAGATAAACTTTAGTATATTTTGTTAGTTTTGATAAGATGCAAGATTGAGATTTTTATGTTTTTATGTATGAAAGTATATACCGAGGGGATGTTATGATGAGAGATATCTATATTAAACTCCTGGGGGGTAGATGAGAGTAGCTAACTAACTATTCTGAAGTACTTTAATTAAATAACGTTTAAATTATTGTGTAGGTAAAAGGCTTGAAGGCCACCCTCCGAATCGTGTCGATTCCTGATTACCAAGCGTAGTATTCATTTATCATTAGTATCGGTTAGTCGTGAAAGGTATTTTAAATTTGAATTGTGTATATTTTCAATTCATTATTAGTAGAATGTTATTTATGAGTATTATATAATTAATTAGATTTATGTAATTAAAATAAAATGTTACGTTTTAATGGCAATATATGGGTAAAATGCGGGCTCTTCTAACTGTCGGCCGTCAGAGGTATATTAATGTTGAATTATGTTCGAATGTTCTCAGGATTTTTTTAATTCGTTATTAATAAAATTATATCAATTATCTCTAATTATTATTATTATTGGTTGAACATTAGGTAATTACTTTTATCAATAAAATTCCATAGTTACTAAGTCGACTCATGTCATGTAACATCGTGAAGTTAGCAACGTTGCCGCGCGCTTGGTTGGATCGCGAGCGCGGTCGCAAGTCTCGCTAGACCGCGGATGACCTTGAAATGCAAAACGGACCTCCATAAGAAATAACATGGGATTTTGCGCTCGTTCTCTTGTTGCTATACTACTTAATGTGATTAAAATAAAATTTATAATTTTAATTAAAATATCATTTTCGTTGACTGTTTTAAATAAGGACAAAACCTGCCCTTTTCTATAACAAGAAAGGACGAAGGACACACTCTTAAAAAGAAGGACTGTCTTTCCGAAAAATGGTTAGTTGGCAACCTTAAGTAAGTGTCTTTGCAAGTCTTTATTCAATATAAAGCTACATGAATTCGTGACATGGTAAAGGCTGACACGAAGTTAGATGAAATTCGAAATATGGTGGAGGCTATTAAACACGAAGCAAATCAAGCTTCGTAACCGTAACATGTAAATGTAAGAGGAAAGTGTAAACCATGAAAATTAAAATAATTTATATATTTTCGTTAATACATTTCTTTCAGGTAATGATTTTTCGACAGATTTTTAAAATTTCCCGATTTCCCAGAAATCGCCTTTTGAAAATTCTCGAGTCAGCGCGCGACAAACGCCATTCTTTTTAGAATTACCATTAGAATGTAAAAATATCTTCATTAAAAAAATCGATTTCTCTCCCTTAATGCTACTTTAAGGCCATTTGGAATTCTTCTTATTTAGAACATATTTTTATAAGTTTCAAATTATAACAAGCTGTATTAGTCTTGTTTATGTTCCGGGGATATTATCGAAAAATAAATTGTAGAATACTTAATGCAGAGTATCGGTTGCTAAAGCCGTCCCTGTAATTATTGCTTCATATTGGTGTATTGAAGATGAATCATAATCATCTGTTTACTTTATTTACCGCAAGGTAAACCCTTTTTCATAATAGTTTTATTTAATATTTACAATTGCAATTGTAATAAGTTTGGTAAATATTATTTTGATTTTAATTCTAATAACAATTTAAAAGTTCGTAATTTAAATTCCCACCTCTAGAATACTTACGTAAGTGAATCATAGATGACGCCAACTTCGAAATATTTTTGTTTTATAGCTGTACCAACTTTATAACTGTAAGTCCCAACTGTTGGAGTTTTTCCCGACCAAAGTGTTGTTGTCGTTAGCGGGTGGAGTCGTTTGTATTGAGAACAGCAACAAGTGTCAAAATAATTTTAAGAAGTATGGGTTGTGCTGTTAGTACAACAGGTGATAAGGAAGCCTCAGAAAGATCTAAAAAAATAGACAGAGACCTGAGAGCAGATGGAGAACGTGCAGCTAGTGAAGTGAAGCTATTGCTATTGGGTATGTAGGCTGACTCATTTTCACATTCTCACTTTATTTAATTATTCTGACTGTAATTACACTATATTCATCAAAATTCAAGGAGCTGGGGAATCCGGGAAAAGTACTATTGTAAAGCAAATGAAAATTATACATGAAACGGGTTATTCAAAAGAAGAATGTGAACAGTACCGTCCAGTGGTTTATAGCAATACAATACAGAGCTTGATGGCAATTATTAGGGCTATGGGACAGTTAAGGATTGATTTTGCAGACCCCACTCGAGCTGTAAGTGTATTTATTTTTAAAGCTTTCAATCGATCTTTGTTTGTTTTTCTAGGACGTTGCACGCCAATTTTTCACATACGCAAGTGCAGCAGAAGAGGGCGAATTAACACCGGAATTAGTAATGCTTATGAAGAAACTTTGGGCTGATCCTGGTGTGCAACTTTGTTTTTCACGATCTAGGGAATATCAATTAAATGATTCAGCAGCATATTATCTTAACGCTTTAGACCGTATCTCGTTGCCAAATTACGTACCGACACAACAAGATGTTTTGCGAACTCGAGTTAAGACTACGGGAATTGTAGAAACACATTTCTCCTTTAAAGGATTGCATTTCAAGTAAGTTTTGTTTTAAAAAAAATCTTGAAATAGTCTGATGTAATTGTTGCGTTTAAGAATGTTTGACGTTGGTGGACAGCGGTCAGAGAGGAAAAAATGGATTCATTGTTTTGAAGGAGTTACTGCAATTATTTTCTGTGTGGCTTTATCAGGTATGTTCGTGTTTAATTGCAGTTATTAGTCCCTATGGTGATGTTGGGAGTGGCTATTATTTATGAAAAAATTTAACTTTATAATATTTACGACTTGTTTGTTGTATTTTATTGGTTATCGAGGGAATAGGTAAATGCACATAAATATAATTAAAAGGTTAGTAAAAGCAAAACCACGGCTGAGTCTTTCGTTAGAGCATTTTCAGGGTTTCGAGAATGGTCCGCATCCTCGTGCAGAGCAAATCATGTTGGTTTAAGTTGTAGTGAATTTCGAGAAGGCCCCATGGGTGTTTGTTCTTGCCTTCTTGCATTTTAGACGGAGGGTGTTCCCCAATTTAAAAAATCGTCAAGTGTTCTCGTATGAATTATCCACTGAGCCATGAAATCAGCACAGCTGTGGGCCATTCGGAATTCTCTGAAAACGCTGGTTTTTTATCTACAAAAATATTTGCAGTTTTTTCTATTTTTGTAGGAAAAAAGATTAGATATAATAATTGATTTTTATTACACGCTAATAAATTAGATAAAGCTTGTTGTGTCACGTTAATAATTTTAACATATTTATGCACTTATATAGAGCACTGTTTTGTAGTCATTTGAAATATACCTTTAAAAGTGTTTATGTGGAAATAGAAATAACATACGTGACACTGCTAAAATTAATTATGCCAATTACAATTAATTTTTTTGTAAGGTCACGGGAAAATTGTTTGTGACATTTTTCTATATAATCTGTTTTAATGTATCCTTGACCATCTGTTTTGTTTCATATTTCATATTTATGTACATTGTAGTGGTTTATTATTTTTTGTGGTCTTATATTTTATATGATTTTGTAATATGATTGCACTTTCTAATATTATTCACATTTTATAGTTGAATCTCAGAATGATTCCAATATTAATGCATGCTTTGAAACCTAATAGTTATAATTCTATTAAACCTCACAACAGTGAAATCCGATTGTTAGATAGATTACATTAGCATTGGTCTATGGGTTTGCAAAATGTCCATCCTCCTCTCAGGATTCCACCCTCCTGAATAGTACAGTATAGTAAAACCTCTCCACAATGAGAGGCTTAGAAAAGAGAAATAAAGCAAAAGTTGAAAACACATTTGTTCTAAATAAAACTTAACAAAGAAAACATTATTGTTAGTGAAGTGGGTTCGCGACAAGATTGTGACCTGTTGGATTAAAGCGCCAAATTTTGCATTCTTATGTTCTTGCGTGATTCTTGAGTTCTTATATAGCCTCAGTACTATCGTTTCAGGGGGCGGTACCCAATTTCAGTGTCTGCCATCTTGAAATACGAAACCATCCTTGTTTTCTTTGGACTGTACCTGTAAATTAAAGCCTTTTCTCTGGGTTTTGCTAAATATTTCCCCAGTGGTTGGGTTTATCGCTAGAACAATTGAATTATTTCAGTTTAAACTAAATTTGCTACAATTTGAGACCAAAGACGTTTTTGTAACTTCAATATTTTGCCCGATACAAGATTCCAAAGTTTTGGACTTTTTTCAGGTTATTACAAAAATCTCTATTTTTGTCGGATTTTGCTAAATATCTCCAATGCAGTCTGTTTTACAGCAAAAATGATTCAATCTATGTTTAAGAAGTATAAATAGGCTACAATGTGAGCAATAAAAGAGATATTTGATCATGTTACAAACATTTTAATAAAAAAAATTAAAGAATAACTATTGAAACAAATACAAAATTATAATTATAAGTAATAACTGTTGTTGATTACTGTTTACAATGGCCTTTGCAATGACAAAGAGCTGTGCAAGCAACTGTTTACAAACGCAATTCTTTGAGCACAACAGTTCAGTCTTACATCCACACTTGATTAATTCCCTACAACTTTGGCTTGCTTATGGTATAGACATCCAAATCGGTTGCCAGGTCTCTTCGGTTCTTTTCCATCCAAAGTTAGCAGGAGTAGGTACATTTTGGAGTGATTTCAAACTGGTTGACCCGATGCTAAATTGATAGATGCAGCGATTAGTGTGTTGAATGAGGTCATTCAGTGTAGGAGGTAGACTTTGCATCATCTTGTTTTCCTTGTGTGCAGGGATTCTCTCTGAGCTTGTTGACGCTGTCAAGTTCTGTTGTGCCATCGTACAGCTGATTTCAAATAAATCTAGGGCAAGTCTTGATAGAAATTTTTGCATTTTTAACGTCTGAACTAGGCTTTAAATTATATTTTCATAGGTAACTACATAAAATCCATTAACCATCAAACAAAAGAAAAAGCAGCGTTTACACTGAAATACACACTGTCCTAGTTTTCTTTGAAATCAGCTGTACAAGATGCATGTAAATCATTCTATAAGTTCCAATGCCTTTGTCTTAGCGTCTATTGACTGAAATGGCTGTTTTGCAGGGAAGATGAATCCTTCAGTGGCTGGAGAGTATATTTTCCATGCTGACTTTTTCCCCTTACAAGAACACTGTGATGTGGTGTCTGAGATAGTATTGATAGGATAATATCGGAAGTGCTTACCTTTACCAAATGCAACCTAAAGTTGAATATTAAAGTTGAGGTTTGTAAGTTTCTAACTCAAAAAAGATGCTGACTAATATCACAGTAGCATTTGTGTCGACTGTGCTTATGAGGTTGGGGGGGATGGGGTCAGTTGTATACTTTTGTAATGCATCGAATATATGGAGACGCATTCTAATATTAGGTTCTTCATGGTCAGTTTCGGACATCAGTGCACTTTTATTTTTTGTAATAACACATTTACCAAAGGTGATGTATATTTCTTTGCCTTCTTGTACATCATAAGCTGCGATTGCATCACTTAGTAGGGTAACCAATTCTGTCTTGTTCTCTGAATTCTTCAGGAATGTAACAAACTTTTGGTGGAGAATGGTTTCTTTTCTGACTTTTTTCCTTTCTCCCTTCCCTTTTTTCACGTGTGTAGCTTCCTTCAGACTGTCTGCCTTGTATATGTCCCATATAACATCGATTCTTAGGCAATCCTGAAGTTGGCTCTTGATCGATGGTAAGTAGACCATATCACTGTATTCTCCAAATGTGCATGCATCATATTTAGGAAGTGCATGTACAATAGCAGGTCCATCAAATACTTTGGCATCAAAGTTTGGTTTATCGTGGTCTTTAATTGTCGTGTGTTACAGTCGTAGATCTACATGATTACTTAAGGATGGAGGCCAAGCATGGTTCTCGTGTGAAAACAACTTGAAAAGATTGCCTTGACACACTATGATGAGTTGCCCAAAGAGTTCATAACCACTTTTCAGCTTATTCTTGTGATCTGATTTACTGTTTTGAGTCCCATCTTCAGGTCGCTGGAAGAGTAACACACGATTCTTTTTTAGTGGACTGTTAGAAACTGTCCTATCTATTAGAACATTCTTTACATATGGTGTATATTGGTTTGTTGCCATTGTTTGCAATGTTGCACTCACCATTGGCTCTCTAGCACAGTCATGATTGAAAATATTGATTAGTTCATTGTGACGAACTAATAAAACCCTTTCTGAAGTGTGCTTCAGAAAGGGATTAAATTTAGATGAAATAGTTTCAACAGAGATTTTCGTAACGTGATCTGAAGAAAGTCCAAAACTTTGGAAGCTTATATTTCGCAAGATAATAAAGTTACAAAAGCGGCTTTAGTCTCAAATCGTAGAAAATTTAGTTTACATTGAAATGGATTGCCACCACACTATATAAGAGAATGGAAAAAATAAAAACCAACATTGTAAAAACTAGGGAATATGTAGGTCTATAAAGCTATAACACAAAAGTGGCACCCAACACTATTTTATATGCTATTATTTAAAACTTTCCTGTGCAAAAAGACAGATTGCTGCTTCAGCCATTTCCTAGAAATACATATGCTAGCTTGACACTTTTGAAATGGTTTACATTGAAATGGATTCAACAGTTTTTGTTGTAAGCCCAACCCTTGGGAAGTTATTTAGCAAAATTCGAAGAAAAGTCAAAGATTTACAGGTATATTCCAAGTATTTCAGGATGGCGGAGCACCACCCTCTGAATTGATAGTACTGAGGCTATTTAAGAACTTGAAGAACTATTAAGAAAATCTGGCACTTTGATCCTGTAGATCATGATTCTGCCTAGTATTTGCTCTAAGCCACCACACTATATAAGAGAATGGAAAAAATAAAAACCAACATTGTAAAAACTAGGGAATATGTAGGTCTATAAAGCTATAACACAAAAGTGGCACCCAACACTATTTTATATGCTATTATTTAAAACTTTCCTGTGCAAAAAGAAAGATTGCTGCTTCAGCCATTTCCTACAAATACATATGCTAGCTTGACACTTTTGAAATGGTTTACATTGAAATGGATTCAACAGGTTTTGTTGTAAGCCCAACCCTTGGGAAGTTATTTAGCAAAATCCGAAGAAAATTCAAAGATTTACAGGTATATTCCAAGTATTTCAGGATGGCGGAGCACCACCCCCTGAATTGATAGTACTGAGGCTATTTAAGAACTTGAAGAACTATTAAGAAAATCTGGCACTTTGATCCTGTAGATCATGATTCTGCCTAGTATTTGCTCTAAGCCACCACACTATATATGAAAATGGAAAAAATAAAAACCAACATTGTAAAAACTAGGGAATATGTAGGTCTATAAAGCTATAACACAAAAGTGGCACCCAACACTATTTTATATGCTATTATTTAAAACTTTCCTGTGCAAAAAGAAAGATTGCTGCTTCAGCCATTTCCTAGAAATACATATGCTAGCTTGACACTTTTGAAATGGTTTACATTGAAATGGATTCAACAGTTTTTGTTGTAAGCCCAACCCTTGGGAAGTTATTTAGCAAAATCCGAAGAAAAGTCAAAGATTTACAGGTACAATCCAAGTATTTCAGGATGGCGGAGCACCACCCTCTGAATTGATAGTACTGAGGCTATTTAAGAACTTGAAGAACTAGTAAGAAAATCTGGCGCTTTGATCTTGTAGATCATGATTCTGCCTAGTATTTGCTCTAAGCCACCACACTATATAAGAAAATGGAAAAAATAAAAACCAACATTGTAAAAACTAGGGAATATGTAGGTCTATAAAGCTATAACACAAAAGTGGCACCCAACACTATTTTATATGCTATTATTTAAAACTTTCACTGTGCAAAAAGAAAGATGGCTGCTTCAGCCATTTCCTAGAAATACATATGCTAGCTTGACACTAAAGTTTGATTGAAAGTAACGCACAACAAAATTATGTAAGCTATTACATCTGCAAAGTTGGTATCCTCACTTTGGCAAAATCAAAAAGTTTCTAGCCCTAGATTATGAGCTATTTTTGACCCATAAGTAAAAATTTTGAGCTGTTACATGTTTTGTGTTTTAAATAAATCTCCACATTTTATTAAAAGTTATTTTATTAAGATCTTTAATTAACATTTTACAAAAACATGTTGCTCTCTTTATGTATTTTCTTGGTCTCCTTCTGTCAGCTCACTCTAACATTCACATAACTAACCTACTACACATTTTACATAACTCTAAAAATCTACTTAATACAGAACACTATTAAGTGCAACAATATAGGTCGCTGTATACAAGCTGATTCAATAATCAATGATTCGATTTTGACGGTAAGTTTTTCAGGTATTAGAAACAAAACACCTTAGTAACATTTTTGGATTAAATGTACTTGAAAACTTGGCACGTTTTTAGAAAAGTACATAAAATAGATGCAGCCCAGTGTTAAGTTTATATATATATATTGCTGTGATAATGCATTTAAAAAAAATAGTATTTTGCCCCACATTAACAAATGGCCCACGTTGACAGTGACATAAATAAATATGCAGTGATATTGGTTAATTAAAAATAATAAATTATTTTAAAAAAATTTTATTATAAATTTTAAAATTGTGAATAATTGCCGTAAGATCTTAGATAATCGATTTATAAATAAATCTATTTTATAATTAAATTGATTTTCTAAATGACTGTGAAATTTGGAAATGCTTTTCAACTTCCCTCTTTTATAACTTCTAATATGATTAGAAAATAACTTTTAATAGTTTTAAATAATACAATAGTTATATAAAATTAATGTTACGTTAGTTCTTGACTAATTCAAGTTTACGTAAGAGAGTTGGGCGCCAGTTAAATAACTTATATAACATAATTAAATTTTAAGAACGACTCATCTCAGGGTCAATGTGGATTCTTGTGATTTTAAAAAATATACAAATTGAAATTTGAAATCACTTTTAAAATTGAAATCTTAATTAATTTTTAACTATTACTAAATTGTTCAAATCACTTTACTAACTTCACAAACGATAGTCTTTTCTTCAGCAGATACCAATACAGAAGGAAATAACTTCCTACCTTTTTATAATATTGCTTCTTTCCTTTTTACTAGTCCTCGTTCCAAACCATTGGCAGAGTCACTTTATATTGTCCCAGTGCTGGTTTCCAATTCCAGTTGACTTTCCTTTGCATGGATTTCCCATATAACACCACTCTTGGTTTTGGTAACTCACTTTTGTTTTATTAATATCGGGTACTTTTTCCCTTTATCGAAGAATATTTTGTGGTATTTTTATGTGTTTAATATTAAATAAAACACCAATTTACGGTTTTAATCGAAGATTTATTATCTTGCTTAACTTTAGCAAGTAATTTAACTTAAAGGTGGTTCTTTAACAACTTATATACACTTTTACAATTTATAACTTTTTACACTTTCGCCGTATTCAATTCACCAACCAACTAAACTTGTCTATTTAAGATTAGACCATTTAAATTTTTACAATATTATTTTTAACGACTTTACTCTGTCGCTTTCTATCAGTAAGTGTCTAATTACATTAATACTATATTTCTTACACGACTTTACTGCGTCGCTTTATATCAGGAAGTGTCTCAAGAATATGATTTTCTAAGCTTATGTACTATTTACTATTTACATAATCATATTACACAATTTGACGTCACCTTACGATCTAATACAATGACTACACTATTTACAAACATAATAGCAGATTAAAACAATCATAATAAAAGTGACAAATCTATTACAGATTATTACATAACATTTGCAATAACAATGATCTATTTACATGAACAAAAACCTTTGAAGAATCACATAACCCGTCGATATTACACCTTTGAAAATTAATCATAACAATAACTTGCGAACAACTGGATGTTACGTACACTTAAGTAATCGGTGAGTAAATTATTTGATAATAAATAAACATGTATTTAACCTTATTAAAAAGTACACATTGGTTGTGTAATCAATGACACACCAGTAACTTACTTAAAAATATTTTTAACTGGTAAAGTTGATAAAATATTCCAAAAGTGTTTGGTTTTAACAAAGATTTTAAATTTTTTTCAAAATTTTCCAAAATTTTGAAACTACCATCCACAGCAATATATATACCGGGTGTCCAAAAAGTGTGGAAACACTTCAATTTCTCGAGAACGACGCATCCGATTACAAAAAGAAAAAACACGTGTTCCTTTATTTTTTGACACCTATTCCATCGTGATATGCAAACATCACCCCCACCCCCCTGGGGGGCGGGAGTAAGTTGTGAAAACTTAAATGGGAACACCTATTTTTTATTGCACTTTTGCATTCTCCATAAAAAACTGTTCTCAAATCCCCCCACCTCTGACCTCTCTTGGGGTTGGAAAGAGGGAAAATTGCACATGTCCGCAGAAAAATGATCTTTTTTACTTTTTTTTCTCCAAAATTTCCACCCCCAAAGGGGAGGGGGCGGGGGTGGGGTGATGGACAATTTGCAAATCACAAAAAAAAATGTTGGAGGAAAAAAAGTAAAAAAAGATCGTTTTTCTTCGGACATGTGCAATTTTCCCTCTTTCTACCCCCAAGAGGGGTCGGGGTTGGGGGGGCGAAATTTGCAATTTGAGAACAGTTTTTTATGGAGAATGAAAAAGTGCAATAAAAAATAGGTGTTCCCATTTAAGTTTTCACAGCTTACTCCCGCCCCGCCCCCCAGGGGGGTGGGGTGATAGTTGCATATCATGACTGAATAGGTTTCAAGAAATAAAGGAACACGTGTTTTTTCTTTTTGTAATCGGATGTGTGGTTCTCGAGAAATTCAAGCGTTTACCACACTTTTTGGACACCCTGTATATATAAAA
Source organism: Agrypnus murinus (assembly GCA_929113105.1). Lineage (NCBI taxonomy): Eukaryota > Metazoa > Arthropoda > Insecta > Coleoptera > Elateridae > Agrypnus > Agrypnus murinus. The sequence continues at coordinate 2,100,761 of OV816023.1, read as the reverse complement.
TCTTTAACCCCTTATACCTTTCGGTGTCGAGGTGCCGAACGCACCGAGCCACAGAGTGGATATGTGGGCGTGAGACGAGGCAACGGAGCCATGTAGGCAAGTACACTGCGCTCGTGGTTCACCCATGCAAGTACTTTCCGGAGAAAACTCGACTTAACTCCGCTAAGCGGCATAAATCCACTATAACCACCCTGCCGTGCTGCCGGCTAAGTGTTAAGTTTAATAATGCAAACTCTTTAGAAATCGAGATCATCAATACAAAAACATGATATCTGTTGAATGAGCACAAGGATGCAGACGGACATTCCATTTTGGATGTTGTTGAAACAACTTAAAACAATAGTTTAGTCAAAACAAATCTGGGGGATTTCCGTGTTCTATTGTAGGGAACGCGGGTAGCAGAAAGGACATCATTCTAATACTGACCCATATAATTATCATATGAAGTTTGATTTGTTATTTGTTATTAAATAGTTAATTAAGTAAAAACATTTTTTTTATGTTTTGGTAGAACGGCTCTAATAGATGGTAATTTTTTTACATAGAAAATAAGTACATCTATTGGTCGTGTCACCACCGGACAACGGGGTTTCCAAACATCTCGCAAGCAACTTTTAAAAACACTTTCTAAATGTTGTAGTTGTAACTGCATAAACCTTTATAATCCCTATTGTTCGAGCAAGTTATATTTGCAGGTAGTCACTCCTTCTGACAGTGGTAGTAAAACAAAATTTCAAAACTCGGTGTTTATATGAGTTAACGGCAGTACTATTACAAAACTAGTAATTTTGAATATAATTAAAAGTCAAACGTTTTAATTCCAGTTTTTGAATTTTAGGTAAATAGAAAAGTACAACACAAGTTATAGTTTGGTTTTTATGAAATAAAGAAACATTAAAGCTAATAAATTATTGTATACTATCAAACTACAACTTTTTAATTGTGCAGCTTTTATATAACAAGTAATACATTGAAAACATAAATAATAATAAGAGTATAAAAGACTATAAATAGAAGAGTAGTTCCACAAAGTAATAGTAGAAAAATCAGAAGGGTTTATTGTTTACTAAAGTTTTTTGAATTTGCTGCTAATCCTAAATTTCTTTTTTTGCAAGTTTCTTTTTAAACAATTTGAACAAATGAATGATTTTATCATGATGAATCGTTTTATCGTGAAAATTGAGTTTGGGACTGAGCTTCCTTTATTTACCTGTGAATTAAAAGGTTAAAAAGATCATACAGAATCTAACCAGCCGTTTATTTTTATTTTTAAAGAATTTGAAGATGAAATTTCAACAAAAAAGTATAAGTAATAAATTATCGAATATTTAGATACATGTACGATGTAGGAATCCCAAGTAATGTTTAATAAAATAACAAATACATGTTAATAAGACTTTCTTTTAAATTGTTACTGTTTTCAAAGGTTTAGAACTTCTAGAATCTTAATCCATATTTCTATAGATTCATACAGCAGGGATCCCACTTGTCCTAAAAATCCTAAAATACCTAAAATAATGACTAACTAAAAAAAATCCTAAAATAAACCTAAAAATTTAAAAAAATTTCGAAAATACCTAAAAATTAATTTTTTTATTGTGATCTTATAAATATCCCTGCCACACACTAATAACTTTTATTTCATACTGTATCATATTATCCATGTTTATGTTAGCGATTACAGTCCAGAAAATGCAGTTTTACAGTCTAGTATGACTGTAAAGAATTTCTCCGGATTTAAATAAAATAAATTGATAAACTTAAATCACCTGAACAAATACTATTTAGTATTCAGTTACCATGGACACTCGTTCTTCATAGATGTCTATGTTTTGAATTTGACTAATAGTTGACATAGATGCTCGGTTTTCATAGATGTCCATATTTTAAATTCGTAAATTTATTTTATATAATTTTTTTAATTAAACCAATAATCCAATAATTACAGAATAAAATAAAACATATTACGCTAAACATCCTAGAAATGTTTTTACAATCTCGTTTCGATGTTCCGGCTTGGCTCCTTCGTTGCCTTATCCGTAACACATTACTTGACTGTAAAATGCCATTTCCAGGACTTATAATGTTAATAACTGTTTCTGATGAGAGTATGTGTTGGTAAAAAGTTTCTTTGGGTGAATTTTGATGTGTGAGCAAAGGAAAGATGGTGGATAGCAATTAGTTTGATAAAGATAGATATTTATCGCCTACTAACATTTGTAAAAAACATTTCAGGTTAGAGGGAAAAGTTGTACATAATATTTTTATACATAATATTAAATTTTCAGTGATGTCAAAATGACAAATGTCTAGTATTTGTAAGATTTTTTTACCTAGCACCAACCTTACAAAAAAATGTTACTATATTGTAAAGATTTGCAAGTATGCAAATAGCTCACTTTCTCATATCGGTTGCTATTCATATTTGCTATATTTCGTTTGCTCACACTTCAAAATTTAAACTCAAAACCACATTTTGCTAACACTGTATAAACAATTATGAGAGAGTTGCAAGTTTGTTTATTTATTCCTTATTTTTATATAAAATGGAATTTAATTTTTGTTTATTGTATATACAATCGCAGCCAAAAAAATGGAAACTCCAATCTGGTCCGTCACTTTTCTATAATTTTACCTACTGTAAGTGTCGGTTGCGTCTTATGAATTATTTAAATGTCATAGAAATTTCTATAATAAAGTTTACTAAGCACTTCTTAATCGTCTTTTAAATTACTTCTACACCGCTGTCTTGTAATGCAGACTTTTGTTTATCACCATGTATAATATGACTTAAATGAAACGTATATGTCTTACCTTCATCGTATCATATGGTCCTAAAAAATACCTAAATTTTTGTTTTAAAAAATCCTAAATTCTTAAAAAAATTACAATATATGAGAGTGGGAGCCCTGATACAGTAAAATAGGTAGCAACAACGAAGCACAAATTCCCATAAGAAATACATTGGCTATCTTTCCTTCGCTGTAGTCCCAAAGTGAGACGACCAATAGTATAAAAATAATGCGTAAAAAATAAGTACTGTTTTACTAAAACTTGCAGTGTAAGGGGTTTGCAATTTGTTATGTTGCAATTATTAGTCACATTTCTTATGAATACTTTAATGTTCTTTATGGAAATAAATATTATCTAATTATTAATTAATAATAATTCTAACTACGAAAGTGCAAAGATGAGTTGGAAAAAGGTTTTTTCCTTTTTTATGGTTTAACAAATTTGTATAGATTGTAGATAATAAAGGAGTAAAATCTGAATTTTAAATTCCAAGAAATACAACTAAAAGATCGAAATAGAATACCACAAAGAAGGTGCACAGCTATGTTTATGTTTATTGAAATAATAATAACAAAACGGTACACCTACGGTACAAGATTTATTGTGTAGAATTTTATAAGTATGAATTAGATCTCCCCTTTTCCTCCTTTCAAAGAGATAAGTTAGATTTAATATCTGAGACGATCTGGGAACTCTCTATGATGTATATCTGAAAGAAGGCGTGTCGCCCGCCCCTGAACATTTTCCAATAGGATGTCCTTAAGGGTGGGATTTTGTATGTGTAACTTATATGGAAAACATAGCTCTATATATTCGATTCCAGTTTTGGAATGGTTGCAATTTGAAAAAAGATAAAAGCTAAACCAAAATCTACAGACTTTCCGGGTTGCAATGAGATATTTTTTAATAATGTACATATATGTTTAAATAAAATATTAATCATTAAAAAGGGGTATACAGTCGCGGTACGTTAATTGTTCATTTAATACTATCCAAAATATTTAACAGCGTTAGGTTTGTATTTATTGCAATGTTTAAACTATTGACAAAAATTTAAGACATCTTTCCCGTTATTACAAAACTGGGATTGTATTTCTAAAACTATGTAAAAAATGTAAACACGGCCATTATTATCGAGGACTCAAACCCGATTTCGTTGTTTTCTTCGCTACAAAATTTAAAACTCCAGTTGAAAAGTCCAGCTATAGTTATATAGATATCGCTGCAATCATTACAGATTGGCGCCGATACAAGTTTTGAAATTTAGAGTCATCGCCTCTAATAGATTTACGTACAAAAATGAATCATTCGATGCAGAATGCACTTACCGGCTTATATGATTGTGGGTGGGCAGAGCAGAAATTCAACAGAAATAACAATACAAAACAAGAATAATAATTAGGCATTTGAACAGAAAAAAATTACCAATTCTACTTTTCATTTCATTTATTTATCACTATTATAAATTATACATATTTCGGGTGTGTCAAGAATGAATAAACAATACCTAGTAGGTAATAATAACACTAGTAAATATACCAATATCACAATTTATCACAATACCTATCAAAAAAAGAATAAGTGAGCTAATAGGTAATATATAAGAATATTTTAAAAGTGGAAGTCTCATTATCAATTTAAAATAAATGTAATAGAGTATTAAGTAACGCACACATCTTCCAAGTTAAAGGGAGTGTTGTGCAAAAAAATAAATTTTAGAATAAAAAGAAATCTAAGAACAGTAAGAACAATACTGAAAACTGCACATTTTTAAGATTCCAACAAAAATGTTAAATAAATGCACAACAGGAAAGGTCACAACAGATTATTTTATTGCTTTTTAGTAAAAAGCAATAAAATAATCTGTTGTGACCTTTCCATATGTGCATTTATTTAACATTTTTCCTGGGTAGGAAGAACGTAAAAATTTGATTCGCTCGCAAAAGAATAATTCTTAAAAGAATTTAATTTTTCATTCGTTATATTTTGATTCTCTAGTATAAATAAATTTCGTTCCGGAGCGTATCATATTTGCTGACCGTTAAAAAATATTTCTCGTTCACAAATTTATCTCGTATAATCATTCGCGATTTAAATAACAACGCAGGTTTATTACAACGCTAATAAGATAAATACAAGTTTTATTAATACAATTGCAAATTTGTATGGCACTGTCGAATTTTGTGTGATAATTTATTAATTGATACTCTTGTTTTCGAATTATTTGTTTGTATCAAGAAATTTTAATTGATTATGTAGTTTTTGTTTCTGTACCATTCTTTTATTTAATGCTATAGATAAATATTTGTTTTGTTTCTTACATACTGTAGTGACTTTTTCAATTATATTTATAGAATTAATATTTGTATTAAATTATTTTTCATTTGGTTGTAAAAGGTTCTTAAAAAATTGATCATCATGGAAAATTCGGAAAGGTATACCTTTTACGGTAACAAGACCAATGCAACACAATAGGAACTCACTTTTATTCATATTTATAGAAACTTGGGTTTGTTTCTGTTTTCGAACCCTGTTTGATAATACTCCATTAGTCTATTCCGCATTTTCGTTTTCTGCTATTTCTCGAGCCGTTCGGTACTCAAGGATGATAAAGTGGCTAGCTTTACGCACCGACTGCCTATTATTACCCCAGGAAATGATTTCCCAGGTACTCATTTTTACAGGCTGAGTCGACCTGGAAGCCTTAGATAATTTAAAAATGCCATGTATTATCCCTGGGATTCGAACCCAGGACCTTAAGATTAGTATTCAAGTGCCATACCCACTGAACTACCATGGCTTCTACTAGGAGACTTAGTAAGCTGTAATTTTACAGACAGATGGGCCTTATCCCAAAGGGGTGCACGAGTATATTTTTAACCCTAAAAACCCAAGGGGGTTGCAGGTGGGGGGGCATTTATTCAAAAATTATTATGGCTATATATCTCTTAAATGACGTAAGCTACAGTCTTCAAATTTTACATTTTGCATATTATACTGAAAGAAGCATATCGTATGGTGAAAACGGTATTAAAATCTATTCAGGAATTCTCGAGATTCAACGTTTTTACGGAGATATAAGTTAATTGTAATTGTTTGAGTGCGCGTGCACCTACGGTGGTACGCTCGCAGATTGCCGGCGACGGCGTTACCACTTACCAACAGCTCGATTTTTGTCAATGGATCTCTTTTCTTACTGCATTGGTAGAGACAGGTCCGTTGATTTTTCAACGGAAGTTATGCTAGTATTAAAATAATAACGGGTCCAGTGCTCATGAGTTCTGTAATGCTACTGAGTTTTCATCAATTGATGTTGTTGAAATAAAGCCAGACTTCTTCAAAAGTATTATGAGAAAATTAAAGATTGGTAAAGATTTTTCTCGTCGATATGCAAAGCCTCAGTACACTTCGCCGTGCTGTCGGTTAGGCATGTTAAGCAGTCAGTCCCGACAATCACACAAACCCTTTAGTTTACCGTTATGACCGGAAAGATAAACGGTCTGCAAAGTAAAATTAAATCTTTATCTAGGAGCGCTTTTTTCCCGAGCTTCACCTTCCTATAGACAACCACGAGCTGCCACTATCTACGTCTTACTTAGTTTGTTTTTTGTGTCTTTTTCTTTCTTCTTGTCTTGGGCATCTAATATATAAGGAGGATCTCTACATTTTAAATTTTTCTTCCTTCTGTTCAGAATTATTTCTGGAGCTAAACAATGTTTATAAAATTGTGTTAATTTTGGAAGCATTTCCTCTTTCCAGAAATTGCTATCTCGATAGATTTCTTCAATAAAGAGGTCATTTTTGTCCCCTGAATAAACCACAAAGTAGCATTTATTTTTATTAGTAACATTAAGCTGACCCTGCACCTAATAAAAAATAGGAATATGATTATTAAATTATATTAGCGTATATAAATACAATATACCTGATAAAATAGTTGTGGTTTTGGTTCAAACGTATTTCATTATTGAGATAAATCAAGCAATCAACCATTTTCTGTTTTACAGTCTGTTCAAGTGATATACCTAATCTATATACTTTATGTAGGCATTTAACCTCCACAATTTCGTCGTTATTAATTATTCCTATAAATAATTCAAAATTAAAATTAAATAGCATATCATAGCATAATGATTTGAATATTACCGTCAGGAGATGCACCTAAAAATCCATTTGTTAAATCAACATATAACCCTGCAGGTTCTACTTTCTTATTTGTTTTTTCTTCAAATTTGGTTAGAGCCACATGTTCGTTTTTTTCCATACAGAATTGCCAGTGTAGTTAATTGGTCTGTTCGTAGAATGGATTTTACCAAAGAATCGCATGACGTTGTTTGTTTGCGTTTAATTACTGTACCAAAATTTGAAGCTGTGAGTCTATGCATTCTTTCTGTTACATAATATTTGTTTTCAAATTGACCTATTGTTTGTTTCAATATGTCTTGTTGTTCGTAAGAAACCTAAAATCAACTCTTGTAATAAAACATTTATTAATAATTTAATCATTTGTGTGGCATACCTGGAGTCTTTCAATAAGTTTATCAATTTCAGTTGCCAGATCTTCTTCTGACACCTCTACATCTGCAATGTCTGAACCATAATCGTTTGAATTTGCTACCGAAAACTTTAACTTTTTTGCCGCTTTTGGTTTTATTACCGATTTTCTTTTTAGTAACCTTGTTTCTTGGCGTTCCATGTATTCTTTTAAATTTTTTCCTGGGCTGCTTTTGAAGTGTTTCTTCCAAGGAATTTCATGCCAGGAGTGTTTTTCATTATATCTCAAACCTGTTAAATGGGACCTGATTTGGAAACTGTCACGTTGAATAAGATTTAACCTTTTTCCCATATTGAATCGTGCTAAAATACTCGTTAGTGTCATTATCTATTAACAGATGAGCTTTTGTTAACAGCAAATTTAAGGCACCGTATATATGATGGTGAGCTCCAGAAGTTTTTAATTCTTCTGTTCTATCGCTTTTCAAATCACCCGTTTGATTACACAGATAATTTTTACAGCGGCTGTGATTGCCAAACACGTGATTAACGGAATTTCGAATGTCATCTTATAAATTCCCTACATCCCCATGTGCGTTTGCATAAATTGCTGCCTGGACAGCCTTTACTAATGCAGTAATTACTTCTTTTGTTAACAGTTTTCTGATAGCCAGAGCCACTCCTTTTGTGTCATTTTTTATCCTGTATAAGTATTTACTATAATTCTTTACAGCGTGGTTTGTGCACTCAACTTTTAATACCTAAAGATCGGGTAGCATGAAAACATGCGTTATTGTAAAATAATATACTTAATCAATATAGTCCTACCTCAGATCCGTATGCAACATTAGCCTTAATTTTAGCATAAACAGTAGAGTCACCATCTGCTATAAATTTCTTATACCGCAAATTGTGCATTAGTAAACTGTTATTAAAACCGTCTACAACTATATCGGCTTCCATTGATGGAGCAGAGCCCGACCAGTTCTTAAAACATGTATGCTGCGGAACTGGTATTTCTTTATTTTCTGCTCTTGCACAAATCGAGCAGAATTTGTTTCTAACACCGACATATAATAATTTACCAGTTGTTTTCCCAATAATCACAGCCTAAATAAACGGTATTGCAAACAAGTAAAAAGCTATGCTATCAATTCCTAATATACTTACAACCCCAGAAGCAGCGTTATAGTTGTGGCCATAACTCCTTTTTGACCAGCCTCCATCTAAGTAAACAGTAATGAAAGGAACTCCATCCTTATCAATATCTCCCTTTTCAATTGCTAGTCTGTATTCTTCCTTACCAGCTTTATCCATTATCTCATATAGTGAATCTTTCCATAGCTACCAATTACGTCAAATTACTTCAGTTATTTAAAGTATAATTAACTTATTAAGTAGTAAAGAATATAGAAGTAATACAAGAAGTTTTACAAGTAATTAGTAAATTAAAAAATACAACCGCTGTTGGTGTCGACGGTATTCCTGTTCAAACCATTAAACTATGTGCCACAAGTATATCTGTAGTACTATCTTATTTAATTAATTGCTGTTTCGACTCTGGCTATTTCCCTGAACAGTTTAAAGTATCAAAAATTATTCCACTTCACAAGAAAAACGACAAGAAAGATGTACAAAATTATAGACCGATATCCATATTGCCTGCATTATCAAAGATTTTTGAAACGATAATAAAAATTAGAGTAACTGACTTTTTCCAAACAAGTAATTTTTTTTGCGAAAATCAGCATGGATTTATGCACGGAAGATCTACATCTACTGCATTACATAGTATTTTAAGCAACGTACTTCACTGTTTAAACAGTAATAAATTTATAGTTAGTCTAAATTGCGATTTGTCGAAGGCCTTCGATTTAGTAGATCATAATATTTTATTAGAAAAATTAGAATACTACGGAATACGTGGCATTGCTCTATCTCTTCTCAAATCATATTTAACAGGACGGCAACAGAAAGTTGAAATTAGCCATTTGAGTCGCGGTGGTCAATTGGTAAGATACTGCTCATCATTAACTGATGTCCGTTACGGAGTGCCTCAAGGATCAATATTAGGACCCCTGCTGTTTGTTATTTACGTAAATGATCTTCCGTTTAGCACAAACGCTGCTGTAACCATGTACGCAGACGACACCAGTATAAATGTTAATGGTAGTAGCGTTGGGGATCTCGCGGGTAACATAGCTGGGGTACTCCGTAATGTACAAGACTGGTTCAATGCTAGCCATCTACTGATCAACATCGACAAAACTTGTTTAATGACATATTTAAACGACGGAGATAGTGAGTACTTATCGTACCTCCTGAATTTAAATAATATAAAGCTTAGTACAGTTGAGGAGAGTAAATTTGTGGGTGTACTTGTTGATCGGAAATTTCATTGGAAAAAACACGTCGAAGAAATTACATTAAAACTTCAGAAAGCCCTATTCTGCTTCAGACGATTGAAAACTATTTGTGAATTTGCTACTCTACGTACAGTTTATTTTGCTTACTTTGAATCTACTATTAGATATGGGATAGTGTTTTGGGGAAATTCAATATTCTTAACTAACATTTTAAAACTACAGAAAAAAGCCCTTCGAATAATTTTTAATCTATCAAACAGAGACAGCTGCAGACCGGTATTTCAAAGACAACATATTATGACAATTATTAATTTATTTATTTTCGAAACGGCTTTATTTGTGTACAACAACATTAGTACTTTTCAAAAGGGTTCCAACCTTCATACTTACAATATAAGGGCCGATCCCCTACGGGCTCGTAGTGCTAAAAGCTCAATATACTATAGATCTTTTTTGTTTAATTCGGTGAAAATATACAATAAACTGCCTTCAGCAATTAAAGATATAGACACTATTAAAAAATTCAAAATATCACTGAAACGTTATTTAATTGAAAATTGTTTTTATACTCTTGAAGAATTCTATACTGCATAATCTCAATAAAACTAAATTTTGCTAGTAATTTCCATGATCGTCTAAGCCAAGCACCAACGATAATTACATTTAAATACTGTGTTTGTTGTTAATTATATTTGTTATATTTTATGTTATATTCATATTTAATTTTATTTGTATATGTAAATTGTTTTAATGTGCATGTTTTACCATATTTACATTTTACATTTTATTATATATACCTATATTTTTATTATTTACATGACTAATTAATTATTGTTTTTGTATTATAATTCTACGCCTCTGGCAATGAATAAAGTATCTATCTATCTATCTATCTATCTATCTATAAGTTCATATAATGGCAATATTTTATAGTTGACATTACTTATTTGTAGGTACATTTAGGATAGTTAATTTTATTAAATTGTATTCCACATAAAAGTTTACTTACATATCCTAGCTCACGTTGGATTTCGAAAAATAAATTTCCCGACATCGGAGGAATATCCAAAACACTGAGCAGCTCAGTTAAATGAGAATAAGTACTACCGACAGAAAGAGTTCCCCATACTGCTGCATTGTTCAAAATACTTATCTCTTTAGGCTTTTCTGTATCAATAGTAAATTCTTTTGAACACATATTGCACTTGTAAATGAACGCACTAACTAGTCCTTTTCGTAATTCTTTGACATATTCTAAATTACTAGATGTGCAATTTTTATTATGATCGGTTTGAAGGCGCAGTGTCTTCTTTAGAAAGTAGTCAATATCTACAATCCGGTAACCACTTACATTAGTTTTCTCGGGTTCTATCTCAGTTTCAAGTTGATGATTCTTGTGTTCTAGAAAAGATTATAGTTGATTCAATATAGTAACATTATTAAAAAGCATAAAATCGAACTTACAAATCATATTCATCTAGAGATCCCCACGTAAAGTTATATTCATCGTCATCATCTGATTCAGTTGCAGTGTTTGTCTGAAGAGAGACAGCTTGTTCTGTGCAGTTATTATTATCTGAAGATGTGGACGGTCTTGCAAGTTCTTCTGTGAATTGACTACAATCATGAAAAGCAGAAGTGGAAGACTCAGATTTCTGGTCTGTGTTGATAAATGCGTTTTCTATAACATTCTCCAAAATGGTTGTAACAAACTTTCTATTCTGCACTTTTTGTGCATTTATTTTGCACACTTTGGAGCGTTTAGTTCGCTTCTTTGTTCTGGAAAGAGGTTTTCTGTACACCATTTTTAGATATAAAAGATCCTAAAAGTTCTGTTTTCAATTATTGGGTAAATTAATTTCATGAGAATTACTCCTAAACATACGCCACTTATTCAAAATACTTACGTTCGCACTAATATTGGCCTTTAATAGTTTTCTACACTAAATTCTTATCACTATAAAATATCTAAATAACTGCTTTAACAATTGTCAGAACACAAAGTATAAACGTAACAACACAATAAATAATAAAATTACCAACAACTTCCACAATTCGCATCCGAAGATCATATGTTTTGTGTTTTTTTTATTGGGCTGGGGGTACAAGAACATCTGTATTTATCTCAGTCTGCGTCTATCGTCTACGTTTTGCTTACTTCAGGAGGCCGCTGGCTGCCGGCCGTCACATGGCAATTTAGATTTTCCAAATTGAATTTTTGGAATATCCTGATTTTTGTATGCTCAATTGCTCGTGCAAAAATTTACTTCACTCACTTTTATATCATAAATATTTAGAGTGCTATGTTTATGGTATATTTATTATAAATATAAAATTGCTTAAAAATTTTACATTTATAAAAAATAATAAAATCGCAAACGTCTTTATCCACGTCGCGCGTGTGTATTTTGATAGGTCCACATCGCGTCGTGGGTAATGCATACGGTCATTCATTGAAATATGAGTTTGAGTGTGACATATGCAATACCAATAATTATAATAAACCATAATAAACGTATGGTCAACACGTGTCAAATTTATATTACAAAGTACCTATATTACTTTGCAGACTTGAAAACAACCCCCGGCCCCCGCTCTCTAAACTAATCCTAAACCTAAACCTTCCTTTAGTCAAGTATTCCGTAATGTATTTCATGGATATTTCGTTGCGAGTGCTTGTACTAATAACTGTATGTAAAAAATTAATTAATATAAACCAGGCCAGGTTACTGAAAAGAGCATTCATGTTATAAAGTAGCAAGACTTTAAAAGTTCTGGAAAATATATGTATGTAGTTGTACGTAATTTAATTATTTTACAGTAAAGATATTTTCAAGTGCTGTAAAGAAAAGTATTAAGGATCGAATAATGCCCTTGATTATGGATTGACTTTAATCATAACTGGGAAAACTACGAAAAACTCGAGCGATGCCTAGAAGACGCATATATTCTATTTCCTTTAGTTTTTCCGGTTCCAATCACAGGCCATCCGTAACCAGAGGTATCATTCGATTCCTAATTACTTTTTTGCAGTACTCTGGAATATCTTTATTGTAAAATAACTAGGGTAGATAATATTAAGGTTTGAAAAAAATGCACGTAAAACCGCATTGTGCGTGAAGCAATCCTACACTCTGTATAAATAAATTATATAAATTGTTATTTATTTAATTAAAATGCTGTTAATGTAAAACTGCGCCTAAACGAATTGTTTGTGATAATTGCAGAAAAAATTATTAAAAATCCATATTTATCCATATAATAAACGCTCTTTTACCTGGAAATCTTTTTTTATCCTCATACCCAGAATAAGATCCTAAAACTTGCCGGTGGCTGCAAATGATTTTAGCATCAACCGGAAGCTCGTTTTCAAACCAGTATTTCTCATTTCTCATAATAGCTAGCCGCTATTTCTTAATTGTTAATTTTATACAGTCAAAAATAGAGGGCAACACTTGTCGACCAGTTTTTTGTTGTTCTTTACTAGAGGTGTTTCCTTTTCTACAAAATCCAACCCTTAACCAGATACGGGAACCAAATAACAATTGCATATTATTCCACTAATGGACGAATGTGTGATTTATAAAGCTGCTGAACACATTGTGACAATGATGTGACAAAATTAGCTTTTTTAACAAATTTAGTTATATGTGTTGACCAACTTAAATTCTTGCATATAGTGACTCCGAGATCAACATTAGTGACCCTAACAGATTCGACGTTATAGTTAAAAGACGGATTGTTCGAGCGTAGGTGCAAATCAGAACACTTGTTGAGGTTAAGAGGAATTAACCAAAGATCTCACTACTCCTTCACTGTTTTTAAATTTGCCAGTAGGACATTATAATTGACTAGAGGGCTATTATAAAATTTACAATCTTCAGCATAAAATGAGTGGTGTGAAGTAACTAGAGAGTCAAGATCGACAACATATTATAAAAAGAGGGATGGACCCAGAACTTGAACCCTGGGGCACATCAGAGAGCATAGAATATGATTTAGAATAAACACTGTCAATTCTGACGCAGAAGCTTCCGTTTGATAAATATTCTGAAATCCAACACAACAAGAATCCTTCTATACCAAAATGTTGGAGTTTTGCTATAAGTCTTAGTGCATTTAGTTCTGCTTGGAGATTTTGTACTAGGTTTTCATTTGTTTTATGTATATTAAATATGTATAATTTATCGAACTTCTTGTATTTCTTGCAGACGCCACAAGTGTACAGTTCTGTGAAAATGAACTGCAACATCTAATAAATTGGAACAAAAACTTAGTTACAAGTGTTTGATTGCATAAGTCTTAGTTCATTTAGTTCTGCTTGGACATTTTGTACTAGGTTTTCATTTGTTTTATATGTATTAAATATGTATAATTTATTGAACTTCTTGTATTTCTTGCAGACGCCACAAGTGTACAGTACTGTGAAAATGAACTGCAACATCTAATAAATTGGAACAAAAACTTACAAGTGTTTGTTTGCAAATAAGCATTCTGCTGAAATATTCAATTGTTCATAATGATTTATCCTATCAAAATATGCATTGGAACTGTAAATGGTTAAAGTACATATAGTAGAATTTCCTGAAAAGGTCACATTTGAATATTTTCCAAACATTCACCTTTTAGAGCTAATATAACAGCTTTTTGGTCCCTTTTAATAACTTGTATTTTCCCATATTTCACTTGATGTACACACAACCACTGAATAAATTTAAGAAAATGGCTTTTGTTTGCAAGCACATCATCCCTACACTGTTTTGCTTGATTCTTAATTCTTATCACAGCTAATGAGATATCACAGCACTTATCACAGCTAATGTTAAATGCATGAGGCATTTAAAAACTCATAGCAGACAATGGCATCACATTCATATCTAAGAGCATTTAACAAAATATAATACAAAAATATTTGCAGTATTGAAATTAAAGTGGGAAATACTCGTATTTACAAATAAATCTAAAAATGATATTAATATCCACAATTATAAATGAGATGTGTGTAATTCACAAGTGACACTTCAGGACAGCTGTTGAAATTTTAACAAAATTATGATATGTGTGTATAATTCACAAGCAATTGCATATAGCTGAAGAGAGCCAAAAGCTCGTAACATCTGTTCTGGAGTGTCATTTGTGAATTACACACATCTCATTTATGATTGTGAGTTTTAATAACATCATTTTTAGATTTATATCATACAGCATGATTTCGCCAAATACTCCGGAGTTGCATCCATTTGATGGATATTAGGTTCAAATCAAATTACATTTGCACATAGATAATTAGTGGGCAAAAGCCAGCAATGATTTCAAGAAATTCTACCTCGCTTATCAAGAAAAAACTGGTGCTCAAGTTGTGCAAAATCTGATGGTAGGCATCAACAGTAAAATTCGACATTTTTAGTGACAAGTACTAATTTGTTAATTGAATGTTATGTTAATGTTAACCATTGGATAACTTTTTAATATGATTCAAAAAAATATTATAGTTTGTTAGGAATCTTGATTTGTTATTTGTTTTCTCAGAATTGTTTCCATACTTTTCGAGACACTCCATATGCATAAAAATGATTCTATTTTATAGAAGCTTTGTTAGTATTATTGAAAATAAAAGTGCTACAGCATGCAATGCTTTAAATTCAATTACACTGTGTATATACATTCATGAACAACTGTAAAAGATCTTTTGTGCTCTTTGCAGCTTACAACTGACATTCACAGAATAATATAATGCCATTGTATGAACTGTCAAATAATATTCGTACAACATGAATGCTGATCTTTTATAAAATATGAAGACATTTGAAATAAGGCTTTAACAGACTTGGCTCTTTTGTATAAAACTTCATACAATTTAGAGTCTCATTACCAGTGTTTTCATGGCAGCAACTAAAAACGAGATTTCTTGGAAGTTGGAAAATCTGCATGCTTTGAAGTCCGATATAAACAATGAAGTAGCTTATGTCCCATCTTCCATAATAAAAGTTATCTTTATTATAAGAAAGTATAGTACACCAAGAAAAAAGTAAAAAAAAATAGATCGACAACAGATCAAATCTTTATGTTAAAGCAAATACTAATATCATGTTATGAATACGAGATCCCGCTGCATATGTTCTTCATAGATTTTAAAGGAGCATATGACTCAGTAAATAGGAAAGAGTTGATAAATATTATGTATGAGTTAAACATCCCAGGAAAACTAGTCAGATTAATAGGAATGACGTTACAACAAACGGTAAGCTCAGTCAGAATGGCAGGAGGTACATCAGAAGAATTTGAAGTAAAGAGAGGCCTAAAGCAAGTTGATCCACTATCGACTGTCCTGTTTAATATTTTATTAGAAGCTATAATAAGAGAAGCCAATATCAACAGAAAAGGATCATATATACAAAAAGCCACCAATGCCTAGCATATGCCGATAATGTGGTATTAGTAGCTCGAAATAAAAAGGGTGTACCATAATATGTACCTAGGCGTGTTGATAAATAACAAAGGTGAGGAAGAATGTGAAGTAAATCAAAGAATATCAAAAAGTAACAGATGTGCGGGGGGCTAAGTAACATATTTAAATTTAAACAAGTGGACAGAATGTCAAGTTACGATTGTATAAAATAAAACAGTAGTGAGACCAACTTTACTCTACGGAAGCGAGACATGGGTGATGAATAAAACAATCGAAATTTGGGAACGACAAATCCTACACAGAATATTTGGCAGACAGAAAACAGCTAGGATGGGAAAGGCAGACAAATGAAATGTATCAGCTTTTTGAAGAACCTAAAATAAGTTTCGTTCGAAGGCAAAAAGACTACAATGGGTTGGTCATCTAGAGAGAATGAGCGAGGATCGAGTAGTGAAGACTAGGGTGGAAGAAGCCAGAAGGTAAGAAGAGAATAGGAAGACCAAGAAGAAAATGAAGGGAGTCCATTCTGTCTGATCTGGAAGAAAAGCAAATAACGGAATGGAGGGGAAAAGCAAAAGACAAAAAGAAATGGAAAAAACTACAAAGCTATGGGCCTAAAAGCCTGGACAATCTATATATACAGTGGAAATTCTTTTTAACAAACTTCCGCTTCACAAAATTCTCCAATGAATTTTTTAATGGGGTTCTGCCATTTGAGTAATTTACTATATGATTTTCACCCTATTTTACGAAGTAAAATTCTTCATCCATATAGCTTTCAAACCAGTACTCAACTAATACCGTTATAATCCAACTTCCAAAGATTGTAGTCCTTTATTTACGCATTTCGAAAAAAAACCGCTGGGAATTTTTGTCATTGTCTAGTTCTCAGAATTTAAGAGGGTGTAGTACCTTTTGTTATTAGATACCAATATTGGACTTCCCATGTAGCGTTAAGAAACAAAATCTAAAATTGTTTTCAATCATAAATCAATTTCAAGTAAATATTAGTTACGTTAATTATGTACGCAATAAATTACTGATTTAGATAAAATTTTGTTTTAATTTGTTTTTATTTTAAAAACATCCACATTTTATAATTTTAAATGTTTTCCTTTTTACGAAATGTCTGTTTAACGAACTTTTTTCTTGGATTTAGCAACTTTTCATAAGCAATAATTAAGCAGATAACGTTAAAATCTCAATTTTTTCAATTTGGCACTTACGCCCTTTTCATATGAAGCAGACGATTTGCTGATAATTACTGAATTAATAGTAAAAATACTTCAACATCTTGACTGTGCCATAATAATTATTATAATGCACATTTTTATGTAAACATATTAAATATTTTAGTACAATTTACTTGCGGAGTCTATACTAAATTGCGACTCTATGCAGAGTTTGTCTATTATTTTACAATATCCGCAGCAACTAGCATTTTCTTTTACAAGTTGTTCTTTTACCATGTCGCAATTGGTTAGTGATATATGTTGTGAATATCATAATAAATCGTCAATGATTTTGTAACATTTACAATGAAAATGAATATGTTTTACAGCCTCTGTGGTGGAGTGGTAGAGATCCTACTTCACGTTCTGAGGGCTGGAGTTCAATTCTCGGTTGCGACTGAATTTTAAAATACAAATAATAGTACAATCGTTATTTGAGCTCCTTAGGATACGATATGAAAGTTGTATGAGTGATAAAGTATGGGGGAGTGTAATGTACTGGCTACAATAGATTAATTACCTCCGTTGCACTCCCATAAGAGTTGGTATGGAACCCCGACACTGCAAATGCAGTAAAAGGGAAATGGATTATGTATGTAAATGAATATGTTTGTGAAGTAAAAGTGTCTATTTAAAGATTTACAAATATTTCCAAAAGTTTCACCGAATTTTTCTAGAATATGTTATTAACTATCTATTCCTAAATGATATTGCACTATTTTCTGGATAGTGTCAAAATCAAATCAAATTAATACAAAGAAAGAGTTTAGCAGCTAAGATTTTAGATTTTTCATTGTTGTAAGGTTTAAATGCATTTCTCAGTTAAGGAGATGAGTACCACCAAATTCAGGACTACAAGTGGTTACGAACATAAATTTTGAGAAATGCTTGTACTTAATCATTTTTACATCTTAGCTTAATATTTTGAATATTGCATTAACATATTTTTTTTTCTAAGGCTACGATTTGGTGCTAGCCGAAGATGAAGAAATGAACAGAATGGTAGAATCAATGAAGTTATTCGATTCAATTTGTAATAGTAAATGGTTTGTATCAACATCAATTATTTTGTTCTTAAACAAGAAGGATCTGTTTGAAGAGAAGATCACCCGCAGCCCTCTTACTATTTGTTTCCCCGAGTATACAGGACATAATACATACGAAGAAGCTTCCGCCTACATTCGAATGAAATTTGAAAATTTAAATAAAAGGAAAGATCAAAAAGAAATATATACACATTTTACATGTGCTACTGATACTAATAATATACAATTTGTATTCGATGCAGTCACAGATGTGATTATTAAAAATAATCTGAAGGATTGTGGCCTTCTTATGTAAGATATAATAATATTTTAAATATGGCCTGAATGTTATTTTATAAAATTTTTGTTGTATAAGGAAATAAGTTTATAATGAAATTGTAAATTTCGTATGAGTCAATTGTTGGTTTTTGCAAAGCAAGAACTGGTGTTTGTACAATTTTTTAATACTGCTGCCACAATCTTCAACTCATTAATTTTTAATTGTATGTTAAGAAAATAATGTAGACTGATTTTGAAATGATTTTTAATGATTAAACTTGTGGTGCTTATTTCAGGAATTAACCTAAGAAACTTAAATGAATTCCAAAACTTTTGAAAATTATTTTTTTACATGAGTTGTCATACTACCTTACTGACAGTATTTAAAAAAAATCAATTAGATGTTAGCACAAATATTTTTCCCTTTCTTTAAATTGCTGTACTTATTCGATTATATGCTGCATTTGTAATTTTTCAGATTCATTTATTTAGCTCATGCCATTTACTTATTTATTATATTAATTAAGATCAAATTACAAATGCGAGTATATTAAATGAAATTTCGATTAGCTAGAGCTTCGGCACATTGGTATGAAGTGCATTAGTTTTGTATGTAGTTAGTCCAATCGCCGTATTATTCTAGGAATTACAACTATTGCATGTTTGTTAATGAAATGTAGGTATTATCTTTTTTTACTTTTTTATTTTTATACAGATAAACATTTTATATTTTGTAATCCTTTACAGTTTTTACTTGTTATATTATGAAACTTGGTCATTTTATTTTGTAACAGGTAAAATTCCTACATTCCAACTTTTGGAATAAGTTTCAAATGTTATTTCATAATATATTAATGCTGCTTGTTGTTAGGTGCAACATAAAACAGTTGATATTGCCTATGAGACGTATTTTAAATACGTAAACGAAGATTTTCTCGAATATTTCTGTTTATTGTTGTACCCATTTCTATTTTTGTAAAGATTATGGAGTATTTAACAAATATATCAAAGCTATTCAATATTAAGGTTCTTTCATTTTTTCATTGTTAGCATGCTTTGTAGATACTATTTTTATCTTTTTATTAGTTGATTGTTCGACAATCCGTATAAGACTAAAGGCTAATAAGACACAAGTCGGAACTCAGACTGTGTTGATTGTCCATGACCGTCCAACATTTTAAGCATGTGTAAGTATATAGTAAACATCACATTGAGCTGACCGACCGCTATAATGTCTCGTTAATTAAAACTCAAGTTTATCGGAAATTTGATCAGTCTGGTTGAAGCAGTCCATCATAAGTAATGTGCAATTTATTTCTTACTATAAAAGTGTCGTCATTGAAACAGCTATGACTGGTTCGTGTCTTTTGTAAATGTTTAATCAGATATTACATGAACTAAATATATGAGATATCACAAATCTTGTTCAACATAGTTTTAGTACAAATTCATAATAACACTACAATACTAAGATTTTGCTCAAACTGGTGAAGGCTAAATTGCTGTGTAATTTATGTTTATTATGTTCTGTTACCTATAAGAATAGGTATAGGGGGCACACTGGTTTTTAAGATGATGTTACCAATGCCATTACATGTCTGAACACGCCTATTTCAGTAACTGCTTTAAATTGAGAGGTTTCTCAGTGATTATTTTAAAAATATTCTCATAGTAATTAACTGTTTTTTTGATTTCATTCAGGTGTTGCCACTTCGGGTATAAAATTTATAAAAAAGCTATTTTACTAGCTAAATGTTTAGCAAGCTGGTTATGGCTTTTCTTAGCTTTACAAACATCCACGTTTTTTTTAAATCGTTCCAGAAGAATTTTATATTATCTAAGTGAAATCTATTATCCTGTCTTATAATGCTGGTAGTGTAGTTTCATAGGTGTTTATAGTTATGGAAGTGTATTAAGTCCTTAGATGCTTCATATCTGTTTAAAGCTTGGTCACTTGAGTTCATTAGCATCTTTGCATTATCAGTTAAATAAGGAGAATATAGTTTAGTGGTAATCCAGAAAACTGCTGGGGTCGGAGAGGTCAGCCCTAACTGAAACATTTCGTAGGCGGTTACCTGTTTCCCTAAAGTTCTTACAAATGAAATTCTATACCTTTTACAGTATGATTTTTACACATGTGAAATATAATTTCTCATTGGTGAAAACTGATTTTACGCAATTGAAAACAATTCATATTAACGAAAACTAATTTAGCATTCACAAATTGCGATTTTGCAATAATTTGCACCTTCGAAAGCCAATTTCATCTAAATGAAAACAGATTTGTATTTATTCCCTATAAGATTAGAATGTTTTCTAAGTAAATCATAATTAAATGATAATGAATGAAAACAGTGGCGTGCGGTCCATGGAAGCAATGCTTCCCTTAAAGAATTCATTAAAAATAAAAACCAATGCTAACAAAAATATTTTGATAAAATTATGGTTATCGTTTATTTAAATTTGTAATATTTAATCAACTTACAGCTCAAGATCAATTACGTACAGCAAAAAGTATAATTATTTAGACTACTATTTTAGATTAGGCTCATTAAACTAGCGCGGAAAGGTAATACCGATTTAAATGTGTTGCATACACTGCATATAAGCACTGATCTCGTTGCTTATTGCACTTCTACCCGCCAGCCGGCCAGTCGCGCCTTCGTTAGTGGGCGGGTGCTTTGTGCATCGTAGCTCCATGCCCAAATGTTTATATATTGTTATTTGTTCGATTTAGTGTTGGTTAAATGTTACTTAGGCAATGTAAATCAGCGAATGAGACTGTATTTTGAAACATTTTATTATTTCAATTTATATAAGTTGGAATTTTTTAAAGACAAATAATTTTATTTAGTTTGCTCTGTATGCAAATTTAAAATTGCATTATCATCGTGACTGTAAATTCAGCTGCTTCGGTGGAAGGTTCGAGTACTTCCGATACAACCGACGACGATTTTGTTGTTCAGTTTGTAAATTATTAGATTTTCATGTGTATTTGAAGGAAAATTACAAATTGTTGAGAAAGGCAGATCAAAATCAGAACCTTCAAATTTAACAACAAAGATTAAAATATGCATCAGGTATTTTGCAAAAAAAGACCGGAAAATCGAGTTGCATAGTTGCTAAATAAAGAATAATAGTAAACAAATTCCATAAGTATAAAGTATAAAAGTTCTTTTTTGAAAAACTTAACGCTTAAGCTTAATAATTATAACACTGTTTTTTATTGTACCTAGCAGGGGCGGATCCAGAGAATTATTTGGGGAGGGGCATTTTTAAAAAAATAATTGTTTTAAATAATAATTACTATACAAACATTATTTGTTTTTATCCTATGTATATTTATTTATAAATGTTATATATTGCACAATATTTAATATACATTAACTACTTTTACATTCAAAATTTATTTAACTATAATACTAAAGTATTTATCAAAACTTTGGGGGTATCCCCCCCTCCCGTGGATTCGCGTCTGTACCTAGGTATATTAAATTTAAAAACGTAGTTGCTTCCCTAGCCTAAATTCTCACCGAACGCCGCTGAATGAAAATAATATTGCGGTTGGAACTTGAATTCCTTCAGCAGCACGTATTTTTATTAATGCATAGCCAGATTTTGCAATCCTCCGCTTTGTAAAACTACAGTGGTGCTGTAATGACAAAATTTGTGTGGAACTCATTGCTTCAATGCAGTCTACAGTGCCGGCTTCACACAGTCAAGGATGCGTTGCTTCGGGGCGCCATACGCGACGGGCGCTGAAATTACCTTGCGGAACAGTTTAATAATGTAGAGATTAGGCGACACATCAAGAATTTAATGTTAGTATAGTATTTTATGTCCACTCATAGTCATATACGCATAAAGTGAAATTTGGTGGTATACTACAAAGTATTGTATGCTGTCGCCCTTGCCGTTTGCGGTACTGGTTCAATAGAGCACTTATTTATTATTCTTCCGAAAATTGAATTTCTATAGTGCCGCTGTATGAGACGGAAAATTTGAAATAATTTCGTTTTATTCATTTCTAGTTATTTTTCAGTGAAAGAAAGATCGTCTGCAAATTTTGTTCTGAAATTTGTTACATTTTTTTTTAATTATTTATTGTTATTGTCTTTTTATTGTATCTTCATTAACAACTTCAGAAAAGGTTAATGTATTTATTTACTTATTTATTTAACACTTTAATTACTTCTAATAAATACAGAAATGGAATTGAAGAAAAAATTATCTGGATCCGAAAATCGGAAAAGAAAGGCAGCGAAAGAGTTAGAAAGGGAGAAACTTCGAGAACAATTGAATAAATGTTTTATAAAATCTGCTGAAAACAAAAGCGACGAAGAAAATATGAGCGAACATCAAAAATTTGCTAGTACACGGCTATGATGATGGAGCGAATATGCGAGGTAAGAAGAACGGTGTTCAGAGGCATATTTTAAAACGTAAATCCCCGCGCATTTTTCTTCCCCTGTGCAGCCTATAAGTAGGTATTACCTCGCTTGAGTCCATCCCCACTCCTTTTATGCAAATGACCCGCGATCTAATTAATATTCAAATGAGGCGTGATCTAATTAAATGCGCGAATTAAATTAATTGATCTAATTTAATTAAATTAATTCACGATATCATTTGCATATCTCATCTCTCATTTACCTAGCTCATTTTTTATATGCATACGCGAATTAAATTAATTCACGGTATCATTTGCATATCTCATCTCTCATTTACATATCTCATTTGTCATCTCACCTCTCTCCTCTCTCATTTGTCATCTCTCATTTCTCATTAGTCATCTCTCATTTACATGTATCATCTCTCACATGCATAAGCGAATTAATCTAATTCACGGTATCATTTGCATATCTCATCTCTCATTTGCCTAGCTCATTTTTTATATGCATACGCGAATTAAATTCACGGTATCATTTGCATAGCTCATCTCTCATTTACATATCTCTTATCTCATTTGTCATCTCACCTCTCCTCTCTCATTTGTCATCTGTCATCTCTCATTTCTCATTTGTCATCTCTCCTCTCATCTCTCTCTCTCTCTCTCTCTCATAAATTTATTTCAAAATAAATCTTATGTTGACATTTCTAAATGTTATTTAAATATAGATCTATATGTCATCATGTAATTCTACGAAAACAATTTAACATGTAGAAACATGTCATTTCTCGTTATTGATTTTACCTCAGTTCCCAGAATTTATTCTAAACATACGTGTAATATAATTAACATGTAGAAACATCTAGGATAATAATACGAGAAAAATTTATTTTCAAGTATACAAGGTACCTCTAAAGGTTACTGCCGCCATGTAATTATTATCATAGCATCTTTTCATTTACAATTATCTAGTAAAAAATGTATTGTTTCATACGACTGACGAACATTCCTTAAAACTGCTTTCAACTATTTAGTTGATTATTTCTCAGGAACGTAAATTCTATTTGAAAGAAAACAATTAGGGTCGTTCGTTATGATTTCTTAAAAATTTATTAAAAACATTTTCTGTAGCTAAAATTGTTTAAGAAGCTACTTTCAAACTAATGTTATTGCATGAAAATACGTACAAGGTAGTTAGTCACGTTGTTTTTCAACATTCCTTAAAACTGCTTTCAACTATAAATAAACAAAACATTCTTACAGACGACTGAACAATTCAAAGGAATTTCGATTTTCTAAAAATTTGTTAAGAGATGTAAAAGCAATTAACAGGTTAAAATCTTTGAAGTTATTTTGCTAAAAGTTGCATTAATCATTGTCATCTTAAAAGCGGTGTCCGGTAGTAGGGGAATACACCTTGTAGGCGTAATTCTTGGGACCCCCTGATACAAATTCTATAATGTATGCTCCTGGTCCGTAATCCTCGAGCTCGTCGGTGAGATCACCCAGGAAGTTGCCTGTTGGTAGATCTTCCCCGGGCCTGGACACGTATATTACAGAATCTGTAACAAAAAACATACTTAGTAGTTATCAAATTTCAAGAGAGAAATGAATAATTGTTACCTGTATCATAGTACAGCACTCTCTCCTAGCTGATCCAGATAGCTATACAACTCAGCCGAATTGTCGTGCGGTAACTACTCGACGTTAAATTTAAAAGATCGCGGTGGATTGAACTCGCTCATTTTATTAGAGATAATAAAACTTTATCCATCAAAATTTATCAATGTCGTACACAGTCAGTTGCAACCCAATCAGCAAGCACCGGCAATGTCATGGTCAGAAATTCACGAGACATCAACAGATGTACCATAAGAAGCTGAGGATGGTTGAATATAGAAATAGGTTAGAAAATTATATAAACGCTTTATATGTATTACGAAATGAAATAAAATCGTATTGTGTAATGAATAAGTTATACAAGAAATTTTCACGATTGTCTATTACAAATGAATAATGTATTTAATAAAGAATAAACGTATAAAAATTATTTGTGTTTTACTACCACTAGCAATAGTATGAGACAGTAAGTTTTCGCAGAGTATAAATAGAGATGCATCTGATCTCTTATCTCAGTACGTGATGTTGACTCACCAGGATAACAGTGTTGTTAACAAACTCATTGACAGGCTCCCGATCGAACTACACCTGCCTTACCAATATTGCGGACCCGGTACTAAATTATCTAAAAGATTAGAAAGAGGAGATAAAGGCATAAACCCCTTGGATCAGGCGTGTATGCAGCACGATATCTCGTACGCTCAAAGTTCAGACTTGGATAGTAGACATAAGGTAGATCGTGCTTTAGAAGGAGCTGCCTGGAGACGTGTTAAAGCTAAAGACTCTAAGTTAGGGGAAACGGCTTCAGCTCTGCTTGTAACCGGTATAATGAAAGCTAAAAGAAAGTTAGGAATGGGTGTGAATAGGAAGACTAGTAGGAGAAAGACGAAGAAGATTGCAAATACAAAGAAAATTGTCACTTTCAAAGGAGGTATTTTAAAGAAGCTTGTAAGTACGGTAAATCGAGCAAGTAAGACCCTCACGGGGAAGAATTTAATACGCCATGCGTTGAACGCCGCTAGAAGAATCATTAAAAACGTAGGAGGTAGGAGAAACGTTAAAGTACCTCGAATTATTCCAGTGCCTACAGCTACAGGGGGTATTTTACCACTCGTACCAATTTTTGCTGGCCTTTCGGCTCTCGGAGCAATTATAGGAGGCGCTTCGGGCGTAGCAAAAGCTGTTAACACTGCTAATAGTAATAAGAGACAGCTAGAAGAAACTAAACGACATAATAAAAGTATGGAAGCTATCGCAATAGATAGAAAGAGCAGAAACGCTCTTTACCTGAAATCTTATAAAACAGGCGGTACAGCATTGTATCTGAAACCGTACAGGTCAAAAAACTGAATAACTTGCCTCGGAGACCACTACAAACCTAGATCTAATAAAGCATGCTAAAGACATACCCTTTTTCAGAGGTGTCTATATGAGAACAAGTCTACCAAATAAACCTTTACGATTTGAAAGAGCTATTGTTAATCTCGATGATGCTAGAGGACCCGGTACGCATTGGGTAGCTTATAGAAAGGATCGAAATATTGTTTTGTATTTTGACCCCTTCGGAGACCTAAGACCACAGGCTGAACTTGTGAAATATTTCGGTCCTCGTTGCAGTGTATACTATAATGTTGCTCGAGAACAAAAGTTCAATACATACAACTGTGGACACTTGTGCCTGAGATTTTTGTATAAAAGAGAAGTGTATGTATAATTCGAACAAGTATGGCTAGAACCATCACCGTGTACGTTAATGGAAATATCCTCTCTACCGGTAGTATTTATCCGAATATACAACTAGATCGTGAGCAATACAGATATTCCATAGGATTAGTTGGTCTATATACAAGTCACACGATACGGAAACTATTTCCAGGGAAAAATAAATTTTATTACGGAGATCAAGAAATAACTATCACAACCGGTAGTTAGGAATTGTCAGAAATCGCTAACTATATAAAGAATCAAATTAATACGAGCGATCCTGAAGAAGGAGATTTACTACTACAAATCAAGGCTAACACTAATACAGGAAAGTGTGAGATTGAATCTGCCTCAGCCGTTATAGATTTTAGCAAACCGAACAGTATAGGCTCTCTATTAGGATTTAACAATCGTATATTACTACCCGGTATCAGACACGTATCAGATCGAATTGTCGATATACTCTCTACCCCGAACATCTTTGTAGACACGAATATTACAGGGGGCGCGTATAGAAATAATCAACCGTGTCATACAATCTTTGAATTTGGTCTCTGCGTACCACCTGGATACCTGATTGAGAAGGAACCAACACACGTGATTTACTTTCCTGTCACTGTCAGTGAAATTGATAATATTACCATTCGATTAGTAGACTCGAGTGGACAACTGGTAATTTTTTCTGAAGATACCTTCACAAGTATAAGACTAGAACTTAAACGTGAAAAATGGGAATAAACTTTAACTATAAAAACCGCACCTCGCATCATTCGAGGGTCATTCGTCTTCGTACACCGACTAGTGCGGACCTCTTACGTATAAAGTTATCTAAAGAGAATCGGCTGTTTCTTGAATCTCTAGGTTTTAAAGTACAATATCAACATGTCGAAAAGAAGTAAATTGCATATTAACACAGAAAGCATCTTTGTTAATGATAAAGTAAATATATTTCAAAAACCTCGTGTCGATACAGATATAATAAAAGAGGACTTCTATACCTATTTGCCGTTTACGTTAAACGTAAATCATTCAGACATCATTAGAATCACCATACAAAATTCGGATGTTTTAGCTTTGTACGATAGCTACATTTTTGTTAAAGGTACTATGACTCGAAAAGTCAACGTAGAATTCCTACCGGTAAACAATTTTGCCTACTTTCTGTTTGACGAAATTCAACTAATATTAGGTACGAATCAAATCATCGATGTGTGTAAACATCCGGGTATTACAAGTACTATAAAAGGTCTCGTTTCACACAGTGTCGAGGATCGGGCTTTATCCAGTAGTGCATGGGGAATCTAACTCGCTAACGAAAATGGCCTGTTACATAATGCGAGGAATAACGTGTTCAATTTCACGTGTAGAATTCCTTTAAAGGATATCTTCGGGTTTGCAGATGATTACAAGAAAGTTAATCCTCATATGAGTTGTCAGTTAGTTTTGATACGTTCTAAGAATCATTTTAATTACTATAAAAGCGCCGCCGGAGATGCAGGTACTGATGTAGAAAACAAGATTGATAGACTGTCTTGGGAGGTTCCTCATATACTATTATCGGACGAAAGCAAGTTGAACTTAGTTGAAAGTTTGAGAGATAATTCTTCTATTATCATTCCATTTAGGCGTTGGGAATTACACGAACTACCGTCGCTTGGAACTACTAAAAATCAGGTTTGGCGTATAAAGAATTCAAATGAATTGGAAAAACCGCGTTGGGTCCTTGTAGTTTTACAAGACGAGCGTCATTTGGGTATAAGAACCGCTAACCCTAGGATATTAAGTTGTATTTAAATTCGCAAGTGTTTCCTCAGCAACGGTTAAATCTCGATTTCAGTAGTAAGGATTACATTCCTGCCTATTTAAATTATACACGTTTTCGCGAGAGTTACTATGATATAGGTAGAGGATCGACTGATAGCTGTTTAATCGATTATTCAAAATTTGAAACATACCCTGTTTTTGTTATTGATTGTTCAAGACAGGTAGAGAGTTTTAAGGATTCCACCGTCGATATTAGATTAGAACTTGCATCTTCCGCTGCATTTACTAATACAACTAAGGCATACTGTTTGATCCTACACGACTCCTTGATTGAATATAACCCGTACACTGAAACCGTGACTAAACACGTACGCATACCAGAATGAAAACTGTTAAACAAAAGAAAACGCTAAACATATTTAATTTAGACAACGATGTATCTCTACAATCTGACAATGATAGAAAACACGGTGACTTATTGCCTACGTCTTGTCGAACAATTCTGAGCGGTCCTTCCTCCTGCGGTAAAACTAATGTTATGTTAGGTCTACTGATTAGTGAAAACGGATTAAAATTTGAAAACATCTACCTATATACCAAATCCTTATTTCAACCGAAATACGAATTCTTAAGGGAAGTTATGAAACCTATTAAAACATCGGTTATCAAGAGTTTAGTGAAAACGATGACGTAATCAGTCCTAGCAGCATCAAACCTAATTCAGTATTCATTTTCGATGATATTATTTGTGACAAACAGGAAAAAATTAGAGAATATTTTAGTATGGGTAGGCATAAGGGTGTTGACTCGTTTTATTTAGGTCAGACATATGCAAAGATACCGAAACATTTGATAAGTGATAACGCAAGCTTGATTATTCTTTTCAAACAGGACGAATTAAATTTAAAGCATGTGCATAGGGATCATGTTGTAGGAGATGTTAGCTATGAGGACTTCAAAAACATTTGTCGTATGTGTTGGAAGGATCCGTATGATTTCCTAGTTATTAATAAAGATTGTTCCTTAAACAACGGTAGATATAGGAAAGGTTTTGATACATATATTAGTTTATAATTAGACTCGAATCGCTTAGTTCTCTCTTAGAGTTAACAGCATGTCGAGCTCATATGATTTAAGTTTAAAACGTAAAATAATAAACGCACGCAAGGCTATACGTAGAAAATTTGCTTACTTTCGTCGTGATAGAGCAGAAGCAGAACGTATTTATCGTGATACTCATAAACAGGTTATATCTCCTTTGGAAACTATTGCCGAATCAGTGACACAACCATCTGCTGCTGCTACTAGAACTACTGCTAGTTACATTCCCCTATTGAAAGTTAAAAAACAAGCAGCATCATCCTCTTCAGATACAGATGAGGAAGAAGAAGAAAAATCTAATAAAACTCAGGATCTCCATACTCATTACGATATGTTAATAGCTAACGCTGTCGGAAACAAAAATATAGATAGAACTAGATTCGGTATTAGATATAAAATTGATTGAGACACGTGGACATTTGCATCTTCCCCTGTGACTATGCGTCATACAAACATCATAATTAAAAACAACGTTTTCGAAGCAACACCCGGTCTGTTTGACTTACTCACGTTTTAGTCTACGTCAATTAGAGTCTACACCATCGCAAGATGATATCAATAATTATATGCATATAATAGCCCTTACTAATGCGCATAAGAAATCCTATAGACCACACGGTAAACTAACAGCTGTTAAACATTGGAAGTATGATTATATAATTAAACCGAACTTACCCAAAATCAAAGGTTTAGGCATTAGACTATCATCATCATCGTCAAATTTTAAAAAATTAAGCGATTGCAAAGTCGAATACGTCTACTGGAATAAGGCTAACGAGCTAGTCGACAGGCTACGTTTGTTATATGCTGTAAAAGAAGCCGGTAACAGTAGATCTCTGAATGAAAACGAAATAATTTCAATTATTTCCGAGTTAAAAGAAGAAGGTATTATAGAATAAAAGATTTCATCACGGTTGTAAGTAGTCAGTTCGTTACCATTATCATTCGCAGTATGAATGCTACTATAGATTTGTTCGGACGTTCAATAGTTGGAGATGCTGTAACAGTTCCAGGTCCTCCCGGGGTAGGATTTAAGCTAACAGAAGATCAGAATTTTGATTTAGAAAACAAAAGAATTACAAACGCAGGCCACTCCATTAATGATTCAGATCTGGTAACAAAGAAACATGCTTTAATACTAGAAAATAAAACTATTGACTGTAAGAAACGAAGATTAATCAATTTAGCGGACCCCGTAGATGCAGAGGTTGCAGTTACAAAATGGTATATGGATAGCGAGATATCTAACAACAGTCACGACACGCTACGTGATAGTATTAAAACTTTGACCTCGCTTTGTATAGAACTGTCCAGGGCAACTTTATGGCTTCTTGCTAAAGCAGATTCTAGATTTAAAAATTTTGATAGATCACCGCTCGTAGACCTACAAAATTTGTTAATTACTCAAAGAACCTCACAATAGTCGTAGGATATATTACTTTACATTCTATTTAAAGGAAGATCTACTCACTCACTAGCTTCTTTATAGTATTATTATTAGTATACTTATGTATTATTTTAGATATAATTTAGTATTATATATCAATATGAAATGTATTTTCTTCTTTCAATAAAAGTTCTTGTATAAAATATTTGTTTTTTATTTTTTACCTTAAATTACAGAAATAAAAAGACAAAAAATAAATCATATTACATCTATTATTTACGAATAATATAATACATGTTATAACATTACAAAATAATTGATAACACAGTGAAACGTGTAAAAGATATAACAATTTGAAAACTATATACAGGTATTATTTAAACTATTACATCTATTACATACGATTAATATAAATACATGGTGAAAAATATACAAACATTATTAAACTATATAAAGAAAAAATTATTTTGAAAACTATATACAGATATTATTACAAGAGGCCCGTAACATCAGTCGATCCTAAAGGGTGAAGGGTGACTAGCCAGGGTTAATTAAGTTAAACGGAAGGTGATATATAAATAGGAGTTCGTGTTCAATCATTAGTCAAGATGGAACGGCGACGTGAGTGTGATGTGTGTCGTACGAGCGTTTTACGATCAGGGTTTGCACGTCATATACACCGTGGACACAAAGTTCAGTGTTCTATTTGTTTAAAGTATTTTACACGTCTCGATAACTACATAAATCATTTGAAAATTGTTCATAGTACCCTAGATGATGATAATAAGACTTCACCTAGCAATAATGTAATATTTAAAGACGCGAGTCTAAAACGTATGCATACCAATGAACCCCGCGACGCAAATAAAGAAATAAAACTCCATGATGATGCTGAAATAATAAACGCTCGTAATGCTATACGTAATAAATTAGCCTACTTTCACCGTGATAAAGCTGAACCTCGACCGGGGATCGTTAATCTCTCACCGAAACTTGAACACTCATCTCCAGTTACATCTGTTGAAGATAAAGAAGAAGGAGAAGAATGCGATTCTGACTTAAAGATTTATCAGGAATTCTCTAACTATTATAGAGCATTATTAGCTAGCGGAGAAAACAAAAACGTAGACAAAACTAAGTACGCTCTATAGAACGACATCGATGAGTGGCGATTTGGTTGTTCGCGAGTACAGTTTAAGGGAAAAGATATTTTAATTAAAAACAAACTTTTCAATGGAATATCCGGTCTATTTACTTTACTAACGCTTAAACGATTAAGCTCTCCTAGTCCAACAGAGGAAGATATCGACAACTATATGAAAATAATCTCACTTACTAATGCTCATAAGAAAGACTATAGGCGCAACGGTCGACTAATAAGCGTTAAATATTGGAAATACGAAAATGTAATCAGGCCTAATTTATACAGAATAACAGATTTTAGTCTCCCCAAAAAGTTAAACAAGATGAAACCGGATTGTATACGTCAGAGTACGCCTGATCAACTAGTGGACCGACTTCGTCTGTTGTATGCTGTAAAGAAAGCTCTTAGCAGCAGTCTCGAAAACGAAAATGAAATAATTTCAGCTATCGCAGTGCTTAAAGCGAGAAAAATCATAGAATAAGTAAATATTTATTTTGTACTATGTAAGATGATCTTATTGTATTGCTATTTATATGTAATATGATCAAATAAACGATATACATTCTATATATGTTTCTTATTTCTTTACTTCTCTCGCGCAGTAAACGTTCTGGTAGATGATCCTTTTGAGTTCCGGCATCATCTGATACGTTTTATTTCATAGCATTACCAGAGGCAGCAGTATCAGGAGTTTTCCCCACGTCTTACATATGCATACAATCAAACTACCTGGAATAAGTAGATGTAGGTACAATTAAAAACAATAAGTTTTAAAGACATTTATTATATTATATGTATTTATTATACATTATATCCAGATGTAATAAATTTAAGTCTATCATCTAAATCAAGGTCGTTCTGCAAATCTACAATAGTTTTCCTATTAAACTTATAAACTAATTCATTCAAAAATAAATCATCCTTATATCTACAAGAAGAATTTAACACTTTTAATAAAATATTATTGTCTACAAGCGTTGTTCTAACTTTTATAGCCTCGTCCAGGACTTCTTCGGCGAAACATTCGTAATTGCGATGCATAGTTTTAATACTATCAATCTTTTTTCATAAAAAGGTTTTCATCGTGTATAATCTCCCTAGACTTAATTCGGAAATGTAAAGTTCAAAACTTTGATTATTTTTTGAAACAAATTTGAGACACTTGTTTCCTACACTATGAAGCGTATAATCGGTCAATACGTATCCATCAAGTTCGTTGTGTTTCAGACATCCTAATATGTACGAAGCATCCTCTATAAAATATTTAAATGAGTCTTCGTTAAACTGTACACCTAGATCAGTGCCTTTCTTCAAGATTCTTATTATACTAACAAAAAAGATAAAAAACAAAACCACTGATATATCGTAACAATCAAACTTTACTATTATTTGCTAAAAATCTATACTAGACTAGATTTATTGATCCATGATTGCTCGTTCAATCCCATCCACTGGACATATAGTTTGTCACCCTTACGTCGTAGAATTTTTTGTATTAAATAGGTGTTAGGTTCTTTAGTTTTAGAGATTTCATATCCATGAAACGCTTTTTAATCAGACAACAAATAGGTAACAGGAATGGTCTTCTGTACTTTAATCACTTTGAAAAGTTCTGTAGTCCATTGAGGAATCCTTTTCTGAATATTGTTCTGTACTTACTAATTCTAACAACATCGCCAACCTTATAAAATCTTCTCTTGTTTATCTTCGGCTCCAGGGTGTTGTATACATCAATTTTAGTGTTAGGAGTCACTTCAGCGGGTTTAATTTTTATTGTTCGATGTGTTTGATTATTGTATTTATCGGTGATGACTTGTAAAATATCAATCCATTTATAGCTACCTTGATAATTGAATGTTTGGTACAATTTATTCTTTATTGTTTGAATTACTCGTTCGACAATAGCAGCTTTTTAGTAGAATATGTGGAATAATGGTTAATGTTGAACTCTTTCATCAACTTTTTGAATTTGCTATTCCAAAATTCTGTTCCATCATCACTTTGAATGTGATGTGGATGTGGGGTGCCTGCTTCTTTCAGTACATCCTTCATAGCGTTTGTAACTTCTGCAGTCTTTGTTTTTAACGCTCGCGTCCAAAGAAATTTAGAATAGCAGTCGATCACAAATAGTACATATTTATAACCGTTATTATCTTTCTCATAATGAAATTCACTCAGGTCAATTTGGAACAAGTCTCGATAACCCTTAATTATTGTTCCTCATCGCGGGAAATTCTTTCTAGCTTGCCTATGAAGCTCTCTCACCACCGTCAATTTACTATCTTTGATACTACTACTACTACTACGATGATCTTGTGTGCGCGCTACGCTTAATTCTGATGTAACTGGCCTGCTAGTGACTTGTAATTATTTATGAATGTTACTTAATTCAGAGAGGTTCATTTTTCCGCTAAATTGCGCTTTTGGATGCTGTTGACGTATATTCATAACCAGATCCCCAACAACGATATAAAGTGCGCTAAGCATATCTACCATTAGTCTAGATCTATCTTTAACTTGAATGTTTACAAATTCATCAAGATTTCTACTATCTTTAGCTAGTTTACGTATTTTCCTCTTGATCTCATTGTCTACATAATCTAATTGGCTTTTAACTACAACATCTGTCGGTGACTGAGATGCTGCAACATTGGTAATTTGACTATTTTTAGCGTTAAATACTTGTGATGAATCTTTTGCAATACACGTATCATATATCGTGCTAAGAATAAACTTCCTTGTAGCTGCATCTGATTCATCATGAGGCTCCTCAAGATCAACTAATCAACGTTTACGCATACTAATCTGATTGTTTTCTATAACTAATGTACTTTTTTTGTTCACAACATCAAAATCATTTTGCGGATCTGCTACATTACAAATTCGTTTTTGTTCAATATCAAAATCACCATTTGTTGTCAATTTGAAACCTACTCCAGGAGGTCCTCGGTTACCAACTCCACCTTGCATTGATATACCTGGAGTATAGCGACGACCGAATTTGTCAATTACCATTGTTATAATGAAAGTTAAGCGATTATACCAGCTTCTTTTAGTTCCTCTATTATTGAAATAATCTCATTATCATGTGAATTATTTCCAGCCCATTTAGATGCATATAATAACCTTAGACGTGCTACTAATTCCGCGGGATTGTTCCAGTAAACATATTCTGAGGCATTCTGTGTATTTAAAGCTTTAAAAAGCCCCTCACCGGTATGTTCCTTTTTCTTGAAGTGTGGGAGTAATATACTAACAAATTTAAAACTTTTGTTTGATTGTATACGGCCTTCCTCTATAGCCGAATCTATGAGCATTAGTGTTGACTACTATCCGTCTATAATTATCAACATCTTTAGAAGTGTAATCTTTGGGATCTTTAAGAGTAAGTAAATTATAAAGGCCTGGGGTGCCTTCATATTCTTCCCCATTTAGCAGAAGATTATTTTGCTAAACTTTCAATACAGAATTACCAATTTTAAACGTTCACCCATCGATATACTTCATCGCGTAACGGGATTTATCGACAACTGTATTATTTCTATCTTAGCATAATGTTGAGGTAAAAATGATGATGATGATGACGGCACGTTACGACTTGTTGGCTGATTATCCCTTTCTTCGTTTTGCTCTTCTTCTTCCTCATCATCTTTTTTGCTTTCTTACTCTTTATCATTATCTTTAGACTCCTCTGTAGCATCCTCGTACTCGCTTACATTAGACCATTCATTTTCCGATTTATACGGTTGGTGTTTTATTTCCGGCTTTATGGATAGCAGTTTTTCATTCTTCCCAGTCTTAACCCTCGTTAATGGAAATGACAAATAACCTTGTTGTTGTTGAGATTGAGTATTTTGTACATTTGTGGCGATCTCTCGTAAGGGTTCAATGACTTGTTTATGCTCTTGGAAGTAAACAAGTTCAGCCTGTTTTACATCTCTCTTAAAATCATCAAATTTTTTCGAACCATTTTTGTCATCCCTAGAATTTTCCGTTTACGTGCTATCGATGAACTCTTCATCTTAAGAGGTTGCGATACAATATGGCAGAAACTATCTATATGCTACAGATAAATGTATGAATCAAATCCTTTTCTGTATCGTCCCTCATTGATGTTACTATCTTTATCTACTACAAGAAAGCCATATTTATCACCCCAACATTGAGAGCATATATTTTTAAATGATGGAAATGTCATATCACTATTGACGTGATCATCATACACATGCCTCAAATTGAGGTCATCTTGTCTAAATATAATAATAATAATAACTACTACAACCCATAACCTAAACCAAGGCCCCAGAAGCTAGAAGCTTGTGCGGGAGGGAGGGGGCGATTATTATTATGTAGGCCCAATGTGCGGCTGCAGCCGACTTACAGATGGAACAGCACAAATCCCACATTTGTGTCACAGCTAAGGAAAACAGCAGAAAACCTTAACCAGATCTGCCGGCGCCGGGAGTCGATCGCGGGCCGCTTGGGTGAAAGTCCGGCACGCCAGACATTACACTACCAAGGCTGTAAATAAAACCATCATGTTTATGTTATCTCGTATTAAGTGTTTTGGTATTCTTGCATATGTCTGACTGAGATAGAAACAGTACCGATTTATGACGACCCATACTAAAAAAATTACGAATCCTTTCTTGGTTGCTAGTTGCCACATCATCAAAGATAATTATAGAATTAGGTCGTATATTTGATGGATCAATAACTTCTTTATTTTAGCGGAATTCATAGTACTTAATCCCCTTAATCGGTTGCAGAATGGCTTTCAAAAACTCATATTTTGACTGACAAAGCGATTTTGAATACACATAAACGTTCTCGAATCTTAAGCCATTGGGAAGGTTATTAGACTAATCATTACGTTCGTTTTTCCGCAATTAGAAGGTCCACAAATGATACAACGTATTGCAGAAGGAAACAGCGGTCCATGTTTTTTTATTTGTTTTACCACCGTCAGATCATCTAAATCATACACTGACAGCGAATGTTTTTGTTTGATAATTTTCATTATTCTGAGACTTTTTATTATCAGGTGTATATATATATATATATATATATATATATATATATATATATATATATATATATATATATATATATATATATATATATATATATTGATGCCTGTTAAGCTGTCACCTCCGTCATACAGAGGAGACGGCCTGACTTCCGGGTATTCCCGTGGATATATTGCTAAAAATTTGTTATATTTGTGATGAGGGGAACCTCTAGAATCCGAATCTCAAGAAAGGGGAAATTATTTCCCTTGTTTTATTTTGTCATATATAGAGTATACAGAAGATACGAACCGACCTCCAAAATTTATATATAAGAAGATACTTATAGTTCGCTGTTACCTCCAGCAGCGCTGCCAAGTGTTCGGAGGTCAGAAGATACCACCGTTATGTGCAGTTATATATACAGAGCGTTGACTCCACATTCCATAGATGCACATTTCATAAAAAGGTTCTCTTGTGGGTCTCCAGATGTTGAAATCGGGTGGTTTAAATTGCTCGCCGAGGGCATTTTAGTGGCCAGATAACAAAAGAAAACAAGCGAGCATTCTCGATTTACTTATTTTTTATTTTTTGAGTTATAGGAAATTGTCGTTTTTGTATTTCTTATGAATTGTTATTAAAGATATTAAAAAGCCGTTTCGACACTATTAAAGCGTCTTTATGAGTAGCACTGACTAGTTGAATGAGGCTTTTCTAATTATAATCATTGATTTCTGGCTTACTTCATAAAGTTGTATTTTTTAAATGAAAACTTTAGTAATTTGATTAGAAATACTTAGATCGGTTATATATTAGAAAGAAATTTCTTTCTATAATGAATTAAAAATATAACAAAACCAGAAAAAGGGAATTCTTTTGTTATTGTCAATAAAAGTCAATAAGAACGCAACCAGTACCAATATTGCGTATAATTAGTATAGCACATTTTTGAAATTTATATGTATTAGACATAAATCAGTTATGTAACGTAGTATTTGTATAAATATGATATTCTACAAAGTTTCTTTTAATCTCGGGAATAACGGTTAAATTGAATATGCTTTTATCCAGATTCCATTTCGATTGAAATAAAGGCAGATACTCTTTTAATTTTTACTAAACTCGATAAGAGTTTAATATAAACAAATTAAATATTGTGTTTTTTACAACAAATGCTTGTTGTTTCCGAAGTCACGCACGTATCATGTAGGACCATTGAATTTCCCGTGATTTGATTAACAAAAAGAGTTACCAACTTTATTAAGATTAAAACAAATCGAAACACAACAAATTAATCAACATTTTTATAGAATTTTTGCTTAAGACATTTTTTCCAGCATTTGTTGATCTAACGAAATACAGAATACGTATGTTACACTGTTATACATGTACCTACCTCTTGTAAATTTATGTTTTAACTTATGTTTTAAATAAAGCACTTACTAACGACAAAACATGTACGTTTTATGGAACGTGTACTTTAAGTCCACATTAAAGACAGGTTTAACTTAATGTAGTCTTTTTTGATAACATTGTATAAACCATAGATAAATAGTAGGTATATTGCGTTATCAGAATTAAAAGTGGCAGTTTATTTGACACTTAATTATGTTAGCAATCGCGGCTCTCCATTTAAAACAAAATACCACTATAAGCTTTTGTTTGAAACAATGTTTATCAACCTTGGCACAACCTTAATATCCGAAAATGGCCCACTGCTAGACTAAAGTAGGGATGATAATTTGATACCAAGCTTGGTCTCAGACATGGAAAGATCAGAGTTACCCAATATTGGTTGTTATTGGCTAAAACCAATACGTTATGCAATGTTTTGGACAATAAATGACACCGATATCGCAATAAAACTAAAGTTAGTCTTGGACCGATCTTGAATGTTAATGTAGTACCAAGGCTGGTAATTGAGAAACAAAGCAACTATTACACAATCCTTTTCCTTTAATGAATGCTGGTGCAAACAAGCAACGAAGTCTACCATTACTGTTTCGCCGTAACTGAATGCAAAGTCGATTTTTGTGTTGGATATAAAATGTTCATTAACAAAATAAATACGAAGAAATCGAAAATTCGTATAAATGATTAATGTCTTAGACTCTCAACACATATTCAGACCGTACAAACCTAACACTTTCATAGTGTACGTCTTCTTGTGCAAATACATATGTACAGTCGGAAAGTCAATATAGTTTACACTTTAGTCTTGCCAGTGTAAGTTTAAGTTCATAAAAATTCAGTAGGTTAGCAACCACTATCCATCTTTACAATAAACCACATTTACAGAAATTTAGCAAAATATAATATGAATATTGACCCAACCTTAGCCGAAGGGTAAGAAACCAAGATTTTGAATTTTGAAGATTGCTAAAACTGGAGTTAGTTTAGCGAACCTAAGATTCAAAGTTGGCTAAGGTTTTGGGTGATAAGTATGTAACCGGCACTTGATATGTAGAGATTGACTAAAGGTAAGTACTCACAGCAGCAGATCCACAGGCGGATGTCATACGATTGGTCGGTTTGAGTCAAATCGACTCAATCCGACCAATCGTATGACATCCGCCTGCGGATCCGCTGCTGTGAGTACTTAGCTTTAGACTAGCTAAAGCAAATTAGCGAAATAGTATCTGATATTTGACTTAAGTATATTCTATGGGTAACTGGCATTGACCTAACGGGTGAAAATTGGCTGAAGCTTGGGCAAGTTGTAAGGAACCCTGAAACGGTTTCTGAACATTGGCTCCGACTTGTACAACGTTTAGTGAACCGAAAATTAGTATCAGGTTGTTGATTAACCCTCGAGTGACAATTAAACAACCGAGACTCAGAATCTGAAAATTGCTTGAAACGTGGGTGAAAATCGGTGCGTCCAACACACCGCTGGAAATATAGCGCTGCAGCAGTTTTCACAGCCTTCTTAGATTTAACAATCACCCAAGCAATAATATTGTTTGAAGTACATCATCATTTTATACATATAAAACGCTTAAAAATAAATACATATTAAACATGAGTTAGAGAACCAAGATTCGATATCTGAAAATTCGCCTACACTTGGATCAATGTCGAGAAAACGACATTTGACTGTCCAGTATTCAGCCACGCTGGGGTTTATTCAAAGACCTTTGTTTTAATTTTTTTTCTTCTAATAAAAAATTGTTGGTATTGCTAGACTAAACTTCTAATCATAGAGAGGAGGCACTTTTACCTAGTGGAAAAAAATAGTATGTTTTATTTGGATTTAAAGTGACTTTGTTTGTTGCTATTTACGAGCGATAAATAACTCCGCCTAAATAATAAATAAATAATAATCTTATCATGTGAACAACTCCGATATAGGGTAAATACAAGTATTTTACTTAATTGGGCTCGATTCCTATAAGGAATCTAAATAGAATGACTTTAGGAGAGTTCACGCATCCTAGCTGCGATGTGCAAACGGGTTTTCCAAATCAACTATGTGGATTGTTTGACAATTACTTTAATTGTAATCATAATGCATCAATCCTAAATCCAAATATAAAATGCAGGGAAACAAGATTGGGCGATGAAAATTTTTCACCTATCTCTGCAAATGAGACTTGTCTCCAACTCTTCTTATTTCATTATGTCGAGCTGTTAACAAGTGTCCAGTCCTCATATTAAGGTCTTCCTTGATCAGTGGCGACATAGATCTGGAGCTCATGTCCATTTCCTTCGCCAACAAACGAATAGGATAGGATGTTAGTATAGGATTTTTTTACGAATAGAATGTTATAAAAAGAAACATTTTTGATTTATAGTTAATGTTATAAATCCGGCAATGAAACTTTACAGAACGAGTTTGATCTCTGAAGGAAGACAGAAGTCGCGTCTGAAATCTTGAAACGATAACTAAGGAGAATCATTTACAGGACCTATAACGTTTTTTTTCATGTGTTGCAATTTTTTCTCTTTGAACGAAAGTTCATTCATCCCCTGCTTTATAATAATCTAGTCATTCTATATAGTAGAGTAAATTTTTGCAAAAAACATGCCTAAGTTCTTATTTTTTACTATCTAAAGATAGAGACTTGAAATCTTCTGTAATGCCTTCAGTACTGGACCAGTATAAAATGTACTATGTTTAAAATGGGGGCACGCCCCCTCCCTAGTGGTTGAGACCCCCATTTTGTACCCTTAATTTAATAACGCAAACAAATTGAGCGAAATTTATGTTGGGAGGGTTCTTGGAGTCACTGATTATGAATCCAATGAGAAAATTGAAAAATTAAAAATGGCGGTCCTAAAATAACGGCCTTTGAGATTCAGAATGCGATTTACGCCGTTTCTATTAATTTTAGAGAAAAATTCATGTGATTTTGCAAAGGAATACACTATTTCGATTACCTTATTATGTAACCCCTTTGCTCTGCCCTAGTAGTAAAGTCAATTTTTGCATAAGTTCCTATTTTTTACTATCTAAAGATAGAGACTTGAGATCTTTTCTAATGCCTTCAGTACTGAACCAATATAAAATGTAATATGTTTAAAATGGCGGTTTTGCTCCTCGGGGGGTTGAAACCCCCATTTTACACTCCCAATTTAATAACTCGGGAAGTTTTCCATTAACTTGAGTGAAATTCATGTTGGGGGGGTTTTGGTGTTCCTGATTATTAGTCCAATGAGAAAATTAAGAAATACAAAATGGCGAACTCAAAATGGCGGTATTTGAGATTGAAAATGCGATTTACGCCCGTTTCTATTGATTTTAGAGAAAAATCCAAAGAGTCAAAAAGTGTTTAGAATGTAATCTTGCATAGGAATACATTATTTTGGTTACCTTATTATGTAACCCCCTTCAATCAACCCTAGTGGGCTTCTCAGTAGGGGAGAGTGAAGGGGTTACATAATAAGGTAACCGGAATTATGTATTCCTATGCAGAATCACATTCTAGACACTTTCTGGCTTTTCTCATTTTTCTCTAAAATCAATAGGACCGGCGTAAATCGCATTTTCAATCTAAAATACCGCCATTTTATGTCCGCCATTTTGAATTTTGTGATTTTCTTATTTGATTCATAATCAATGACCTCACAGCTCCCTCCAACATAGGTTTTGCTCAAGTTGGTTGAAAAGTTCCCGAGTTGTTAAATTGGGAATTTAAAATGGGAAGTCCCTATCTTAAACATATTACATTTGATATTGGTCTAGTACTGAAGGCATTACAAAAGATTTCAAGTCTCTATCTTTAGATAGTAAAAAATAAAAACTTAATGCAGAAATTGACTCTACTACTAGGGCAGAGCGAAGGGGTTACATAATAAGGTAACCAAAATAGCGTAGTCCTTTGCAAAATCACATTATAAACACTTTTTGATTCTTTGAATTTCTCTCTAGAATCAATAGAAATGGCGTAAATCGCATTCTCAATATCAAAGGCCGTTATTTTAGAGCCGCCATTTTGGGTCTGCTATTTGAATCTTTTAATTTTCTCATTGGATTCATCATCAGCGACCCCAAGAACACTCCCAACACAACTTTGCTCAATTTGGTTTCGTTATTAAATCAGGGGTACAAAATGGGGGTCTCAACCACCAGGGGGGTGTGCCCCCATATTAAACATATTACATTTTATATTGGTCCAGTACTAAAGGCATTAGAAAAGATTTCAAGTCTCTATCTTTAGATAGTAAAAAATAAGAACTTAATGCAAAAATTGACTATACTAATAATAAAAATACGACACTTTATGTTAAACTGACGTTTGTTTAAGCCTTTCAGTACGTAAAGCTTCATGTCAAGATTATGACGTAAGGTTTTATTTTCCGCTACAATATGGAATTTAATAGAAAATATGTTTTAGTCGTAATTATGTAAAAATATAGACAGTTAATATTTTTTATTTCATTTCGTATTTCAAACAATTCTTTATATACCACAATTAGTAATATAAAGTATATCTTGATCTCCGTTGTCAATGATACCGGAGTTCAAGACGTTCTTGATCTCCGTTGTTGTTGGCAACGTAAATAATTTGATGTTGCATTATAGCCACATGCATGCATGCATGCTGCTTTTTATCTCCTTAGTTACGCGTATGATGACACAGACAAGGCAACTTGCTTCTTTATACAATAAATTCGGATGAATTTTAAAAGGGAGAAATTAGGATTGAAATACGAAATAAAATAAAACAACTTATGCAATACGGAGATCAAGCTTCTTTAAATCCTCAAAGATGTTATAACGCCTCGGCTGGCGCCTCGGCGTTAAACATCTTCTTGGATTTAAAATATCGCTTGATCTCCTAATTACATAATATATATTACAAAATGAATATTTCAGACTTATTCTTTCCTTCATCAAATGTAAACATAGTTAGAATGTCAATGAAAACTTTATTAACCGGGTAATTTGGTGAAATTTGCAAACTACATACCAAATGTTACATTATTTTGCTTAGTAAAATTATTTTTCTTTGAAAATTATATTAATTATTATATTAATTGTAATACTAAAAATATTGAAGATTTTAAAGATTTTAAATCTTTCTTTGTGGATGCGAGAATGAATATATCATATGTCATATGACAATTCCTAAAATAATAATCAAATAATAAAAATCCAGTAAATCCGAAATGATCATTTTGTAAAAAGATGAATTTTTTATTTATACATAATTACGACTAAAACGTATTTCCTATTTAATTTTTTTCATATCTCAAAGAAAGTCGTTTTCAATTCAAAACTT
This sequence comes from Agrypnus murinus, assembly GCA_929113105.1. Classification (NCBI taxonomy): domain Eukaryota; kingdom Metazoa; phylum Arthropoda; class Insecta; order Coleoptera; family Elateridae; genus Agrypnus; species Agrypnus murinus. The sequence continues at coordinate 2,057,319 of OV816023.1, read as the reverse complement.
TTTAAATGAAATAGAAATTATTATTTTATTGTTCTTAAGTATCATTAACTATTTAAAAATGACGTACAATTCAAGAGATCCCTTAAATTTTCTGAGTAGTTTACAAATATTTATTTAAATGCTGCTACTATACCCAAAAAGTGTCTGTAAAAATTCAGGTAGCGTGAAATGGCCGAAACTACGCCAGGGGTACTGGTTTCGATGGAATTCTATATACCTGAGTGGTTTAGGTCTTGTACACAACGTTGCCAATGTGTGGAGCCTGCAACGTACCGTACATGATACAAAAAACAACATATACAGGCGGAGGTGACATCGTATTGGCAATTATACAACTAACAGCGACGGCAACGCCAGCGATCTACAGCTGAACTAAAAATTAATTTTGTGAGTATAAGTATGACGTTATGACCTCCAGACAAAAATTTGAATTTAGGCTTCTAACACCATCTATATGCTTATACAGTCGAAAACAGGGCAAAACGTTGTGACCTCCGAAAACGGAGGTCACAACGTTATATATGAGGTGACAACGTATGCTGGGTATCTACTTTGGAGGTGACAAGGTACCCTTTATCAATATATATATATATATATATATATATATATATATATATATATATATATATATATATATATATATATATATATATATATATATATATATATATATATATATGATACTTTACCACTTTTCCGGGTTTCACTCCGCGTATTCACTATTCGGCTCCTAGAGGAACCAGACAATGGTTGACGACGTTTCGGCAAGATCACACTTGCCATCTTCAGGTCACTTCTAACTTCCTTCTGCTTCGCGTGGTTACACGATGTAGACTCTACATCGTGTAACCACGCGAAGCAGAAGGAAGTTAGAAGTGACCTGAAGATGGCAAGTGTGATCTTGCCGAAACGTCGTCAACCATTGTCTGGTTCCTCTAGGAGCCGAATAGTGAATACGCGGAGTGAAACCCGGAAAAGTGGTAAAGTATCATGTAATATCCGCGGAAACTTAAAATGTAACATATATATATATATATATATATATATATATATATATATATATATATATATATATATATATATATATATATATATATATATATATATATATATTATATATATTTACAAAATTATGTTTTACGTACTAATCTGGTAAATGGTTCATATTCAAAAAGAACATCGTGTAAAATAAGAGAATAAGCGACAGTGTTTGGATCAAAAGAATTGACAGCCTCTACCTCTAACTTCAAGTCAACAACAGCATTGTATACACTTTCATTTTGCTTAGTACAATTAACTATAAAAATAGGTTTATCTTTAAACTGTTTGTAGTCAAACAAAGAACCTGCAATATTATCATCATAATATTGAGTTCTAAAGTTTAGGTATTCATCGTAAACATCAGTATACTTGTTGTTAGCGAAATCGAAATTCTGTTGTTCATAAGGATATCTTCTGTTGTTAATGCTAGCTTTCACACTAGTCGCAGATACATGATTAAAATCAGATGCTACAGCTTGTTTGCTGTTACGTTTCGCTGTTTGAAACGCAACCAATATCCACTGAGGTCTTTGGAAGCCTGTGCTGCTCTTTACAGGCCACACTAAAGATCTCGAAACAGGTAAGGTTGGATATATGAATAGATCTCTTGCATGAAAGCTAACTGGAATGATAGCATTTTTATTAATTTTTTTCATACAAGTTTAGTTTTGTTGCATCGTTTGGAATTACATAGGGTACTTTCCACAACATTTTGGTAATAGCAATCTTAACATTAGTTTCACCCTTATAGCAATCCAAATCAGATTTTGCTCGCACAAGGATCAGTTCCTGTCGCATGTTAATAATTGGTTTTCTATATCCTTCGGCAAATCCTAAGAAGTGTCGTAGAGGAATGGAAGCGCAGAAAGATTTTTTAGTAACATCTACAATCTGCAGTTCTTCGTTGAAGGGACTCCAACCAGCTTGCTTTAAACAATTTGTTTGTTCTGTAGAGTAGGAAACGTAACCTTTCATTGAACTGTTGATGCCTGGCTTCCGTACAACTTCTATTGTTTGATCCCCCAATACGAAACGTATTTCATCAAATATAAAGAGTGGTGCGTTATTCGTGAGGTTGTATGCTTTTGTTGCATCGGTTGGTGTGAGAGTACCTTCGATGTAAACAACACTGTTGTAGGTAGCTGTTATCAGATCAGCTTTTTGTATAACCAGATTTATCTCATCTGAATTATCATATGCATTAGTTGCATATGGATGGTAAGAACGTCGATCGCATTCTACAATCATATCATTAAAGCGGACCTCGATGAATATGGTTTTTAACCCGTCTTCCATATTTACTCAACACTATATAACCCAAAGATTGTAAAACCTGCACGTCTTCGTCTGTCAGCGGTACGTACTTGTTGGCGAACAACTGCTCACTGTTGCAAGGTTGTGAAATGTCTTTCTTTTTATAGAATATAATTAGCCCCATAACCTCTTTAACCAGATTGCACGTATCCCATTATCAAATCTATCATCCGTAATAACAATTCTTCTACAGATATCTTCAGCTCTAATGTGATGGTAACTTGTTCGTTTCCAAAGTCCACCAATTCACCGTTCTGATCAACAAGTCTCAAAGTAATGTTGTCTATCTGGTTCACTATCACAGGTAAATATGTAACAGGTGAGGGTTTCTCATCCAATCTAACCAGGCTCCACAGAAATACCGAATGCGTATATAATATGCGATAACGAACTGTTCCGGTATGCTCCACCAGTAATATTACACTCTACGTGAATATTTGTTGCTTTAATGATATGCACATCTAGGTCAGAAGTATGCGTTTGATTTGCCTCTAATATGCGTGGTGAATATCAGGTTTAGTAAAATCAATGTTGTATATGGATTTTAGTTCACACTTTAGAGTATTGTTGTTAGCTTTCAGGACAAAATCAACCCGATTATTGTTGTTGCAAACAACTTACTGAATGTACTTGTTGATTTCTTCTACTTCGTACGCTCCAGAAGGAATACTCACCTCTTTATCGTTATAATAAATCTTGTTGTTATCAGGAAAGATATTTCTGATTGAGTTTACAACCGTAAAACCCAACAAGGCCTAACGTGTAACGGTACTTGGAATTCAGCTCAATAGGTGGAAAATAGTTGCGGCTAAGCTCGTTACCCACACCCGTTAACGAGAACGTTTGAGAGATGACTAGTTGAGAAAGCTGATTGCAACTCTTTATATAACGTTATCATCATTCAAGAAATTAAGACAAAGATGTCCACAAACGACTGTATTGAAATTCTGTTGTCGAACATAATTGTATCTAATTTTGCATCCTTTAAAATATTGTATGAGCTCCATAGGAGGTTGCAAATCTCCAAAACTGTCATAATAGATAACATCCTTCTTACGTTTCTTGTATGCAACCCAATAAGTACCAGGACCCTTTATATCATCCAAATTTACTATTCCGCTTTCGTTTATACGTGGTTTATTTGGTAAGGTATCACGCATAAACACACCTCTGAAGTATGTAACATCCTTAGCATATTTTTTTAAATCTTGATCTGTGAGCGATCTCCGAGGCAACCTTGTTAGTTTTTGGAATAAGGTTTCAAATAAAGAGCTGCACCCTTTTTATAAGGTTTCAAATACAGAGCGGAGCCTTGTTTTCCTATAGCGATTGACTCCATGGTTTTGTTGTGTCGTTCGCTTTCTTCAAGCTGTTTCTTAGCAGCCTTAGCTTCGTTCACAGCTTTTGCAATTCCAGAGGCACCGCCTGCGATCGCTCTGTTAAGGAAATATTGTTTATAATAATTTTAAATAATATCATTATTATACTTACCCAGCTGCTGAGAGGCCAGCAAATAAGGGAATTAGGAAGGGTATGATTCCTCCCTGCTTCGGTATTAGGATAACTCTAGGAACCAAAATGTTTTTCTTTCCCCCATTACTTTTAACGAACTTTTTAGCTACGCTCAAAGCTTTCTTAATAGTCTCAGCTAACGGATGATTTCCAAACTTCACAGCTGCTTTTATGTGTTTCAGGAAACCTCCTTTAAAGGCTATGCGTCTATTATGTTTCGTTTTCCTCCTTCTATTAATACATTTCTTTTTTCTCATTCCCGCTCCGATAGCTTTTTTAGCTCGCATGGCTGTGGTAACACCTCAAGCAGCAGCTCGTTCTCCGAAACTAGAGTCCTTAGCTTTAACTCTACGCCAAGATCGTTCTTGAAGAATATGGTCTGCTTTATGTCTGGAAGCCAAATCTTTATGTTGCGAATAAGCGATATCGTGTTCTCTACAGGCTTCGTCTCATGGATTTATGCCTCGATCTCCTCTAGCCAACCTCTCTTGTAACTTAGTACCTGGACCACAAAACTGATACCCAGGTATATGAGCTTCAAAAGGCAGTTTATTTATCAAGGTGTTTACGACACCTTTACCTCTACAACGTCTCGCCATCGACTAAATGTCTAACAACTAAACAAACCTTATTTATATGAGTGATCATACATCTGAGGATTCATAACCGCGATGGAGTTTGTTAAGCAACCATGTTCGTTGCACATTGAAAAACAATTTTTTGGAAGAGCCTACATCAACAAGAAAGCATGGACCTCTATTTCCATCTTCCATTAGAGGTATTATTTGTGGACCTTCGGGGTGCGGTAAAACAAATGTGATGATTAGTTTATTGGAATCTCCAAATGGTTTAAAATTTAAGAACGTGAACGTTTACGCAAAATCGTTGGAACAACCCAAGTATCGATATTTAGAGCATTTGTTGGAACCATTAGATGGTATTACATTCAACAAGTTCACCGATAAAGATGATATTATACCAACGCAAGAAGTTGAAAACCATTCGATTATGATATTTGATGATATTGCATGCGACAAACAAGATGTAATGCGTGATTATTTCAGTATGTGTCGCCATAGAGGTGTAGACTCGTTCTATCTCTGTCAAACATATTCCATTATACCTAAACAATTGATTCGAGATAATTCAAATTTGATAGTTTTGTTTAAACAAGACCACTTGAACTTGAAGCATGTGTATGATGATCATGTTGGTACCGATATGACTTTTGAAAAGTTCAAATCTTTATGTTCAGAATGTTGGAAAGAAAAATTTGGATTTCTTACTGTTGTTAAAGACTGCGAAGATGGTAGATATCGACGTGGATTTGACTGTTATATAAGAACACATCAAGCATTATAAATGTCATTATAGTTAAAGTGATCCAAGTGAATATATTGATTTGAAAGCGGTTTTCAAACGATCGTTTTAAAGTACATCGAGACGTCTTTAAAAAAACGCTTCCAATTATTACGGATCCTATTGAGAAGGCAATCAAACAAAAATTATTAAAGACACGAGCTGCTATTAAACGTAAATATGAAGCTCTACAAAGGGGTGAACGTGAAACCGAACTGTTTGCAAAGAAAGCCTACAAACCTATTGTGGAGCCTCTAAACAAGCTTGTTAAATCAAAAAGTCTTTTAGAACAAATTAAACCTGAAATTAAACAGGAACCTGAAGAAGAAACAGAAGATCCTTCGTTAGCAGAACTATTAGAATCCTCTAATGTTAGTGAAGAACAATTTCTAGAACAGTACGATCCGCTTCCACTCAAGTTTGTTGATCTGCTTATTCATGATAATAAAGAATTGGTTGACAACACTTATGGTATACATTATGATATAGATATTGACCAATGGGCTGTTGGAGATTCTGTGGTTGATATTGTTGGTCCTGATTTAGTTATTAAAGGAAAAACGTATGTTGGTACACCTGGGTTGTATGAACTGTTGGTGTTAAAAGAGCCTAAGGAATACACTCCTGAAGATGTTGATACATATATGAATATACTTACTGATACAAATACATATCGAAAACAGTATAAGGCATCTGGTTCAATACAAGGTACAAAAGGATATAAGTATCAAAATGTGATAAAACCTCAGATTGCAAAAATGCGAAACAAGTCAACTTCTGGAGATGGTATGAAACATGTAACCAATAAAGAAAAAGAGTATGTTTATTGAAACACCCCTAGAGAAATGGTTGAACGTTTGAGATTATTGTATGCATCTAAAATAGCTGGCCATACTGGACATGATAATGAGATTTTGAATATTGTTGAAGAACTTAGAGAAGAAGGTATAATAGCTTAAATCGTTAGATTAAAGCATTAGTGTAAAAATGAGTGCCGACAAGTTTGGACGATATCATTGGACATTAAAATCAGGAAAAAAGGGTGATCCAGGTATCGGGTTCAACCTCACTGCTGATGGTAATTATGAAATTCAAAACAAACGATTTGTAAACGTTGCGGATCCTGTTAACGAGGGTGATGTTGTAACTCTGAAACATTATTTGAATACCAAGTATGATTGTGATCTAAAAAGATTGGTGAACCTAGCCGGTCCGCATATCGATACTGATGCTGTTAATAAGATTTATGTGGACCAAGCATGCAGATCTGTTTGTGGACATACCATAAATCGTATACATGCAGATACCACAGAGAGAATTAAAGCTATGATAGAAAAGAGATGTCTGGCGTTAGATGAAGATGGTCACTATAATGCTAAGAAAGCTAGGATTGTAAACGTGGTTGATCCCGAAAACTAAACTGACGCTGCAAATAAATTTTATGTAGACTCCATAAAAAAGAGTTTGCTTGACCGTCTTACTAGGCACATAGTCAGTGCAGATCAAGCTGTGGAGCGCTCTGGATCTGCTATAGACAACATTTTAAAATTTTAAAAATGATACTATTAGCAAAATAACACAGCTGGAGGAGGACCTTAAAGATACAACAAATAAGGTGTATGTAGATGAAATTAAAGACAAGTTGTATGCGTATAATAACAACCATATAAAGGAAGCCAATCAAGATATAATAGCATCTAAGAAAATCATAGACGATATTGATAAATTTCAATCAACTATCAGTAAACAGGTAAAAAGTTTACTGTCTCCAGCCTTACTTTGTGGAACTCCATAATCATGAAATATAATATAAATACACAGATTAATTAAAGTTTCACAAGTTTTAAAACTTAAAAGTTTTTTAAAACTTGTGAAACTTTAATTAATCTTTGTATTTATATTATATTTCAGGTAAAAAGTTAAGAGAAGATTTGGGTAAGTTGAATAAAGTGAAGCATATTGATAATGGAGCAGGTAGTGAAGGAACTACACAAACCAGCTAGACGAGATTTTCCTAGGAAAACAACGATTATCAAGGAGTATGATGACTTGTGGCAGGCTGACCTAGGAGAGCTTGGTACGTATGCTAAAGACAATCGTTCATATAGATTTGTTCTTTTGGTGATTGATGCTTATTCAAAATTTATATGGACCAAACCTCTGAAATCAAAGAGCGGTGTAGAGGTTACCAAAGCTTTTGATTCAATTTTAAAGAAGGGTAGGATTCCCAACAATATACAAACTGATATGGGGAAAGAGTTTTACAACAAAGAGTTTTCTGCGCTCATGAAGAAACACAACATCAACCATTACTCTACATACAGCGTGAAGAAAGCTGCAATTGCAGAAAGAGCTGTGCGTACGATTAAAACCGCTCTATATAAAGCTTTCAGTCTTAGAGGGAAGTACAAATGGATAGATATCTTAGATAAGATCACTGATGAATATAATTCACGTTGTCATAGAACTACTGGTAAAAAACCTAAAGATGTTACTCCCTCGATAAAGCTATCTGTTTGCAACAATAATAAACAAGTGGGTTTTGCAAAGTATAAGGTTGCTGATCATGTTGGAATTTCAAAGTTCAAATCAGTATTTGCCAAGGGATATACGCCAAACTGGTCTACAGAAATTTTTAAAATTGATAAAATCAAGCGTGGTAAACCTGTTACTTATCTGCTTAAGGATTGAGGGTAAACCTATCCTTGGACAATTTTACTCTGAAGAATTGCAAAAAACCAATCACCCAAATATTTTTTTAATAGAAAAAGTGTTACGCCGAAAAGGAAGTGGAAAAAATGAAAAGTTATTTGTTCGTTGGCTTGGTCTCTCCAAGTCTCAAGACTCTTGGATTAATAAAACAAACATTTTAAATAAAAATATGTAACTGTATTATGTATAGCATCTTAAATAAAAACCTTTTTTAAAACATTTGTTTTTTCTTATTACCTTAAATAAAACAACAATATTACATTATACCTGTATATTAAAAATAGCATCTACAATACATTATTTATTTGCATAGGAAAAGGATTATTAGGCAATAGCAATAATTCTTTTCTAACATCTTTTATAAATTTATCTGGATAAAGGTTCACAATTTTTGTTATAAAAAAACAATCACAATCTGTTTTTCTTCATGATACAACTTCCATCATTGGTTTCATCATTATACATAAAAATTTGCTCATAGATAAAATACTTAAGTCATCTGTTAGATCTTCCTTATGTGCTGTGGAAGCAACAAGCGAAATAAAACTGGTATGGGTCCACTGGTTAGTATATTCTTGAAGTGTGTTTAATTTTTGATTTATTACATTTCTTGTTGAGAACAGTTTTTCCATTTCTTCCAAACTAAAGCATATCCAACCAAATAACCCTATTAGTTTAACAGTTTAACGCTGGTTAGTTTACCACGAGGTCTATACGTTTTTCTATGAATGTTAGTAAGGGCTATTAACTGCATATAATTATTTATATCATTTTGCGATGGTGTAGACTTTAATTCTTTAAACGTCAGTAGGTCAAACAGTCCGCGTGTTCCTTCGAAAACGTTATTTTTAATTACGATGTTTTTATCGCGCATCGTCACCGGTGCGGCAGCAAATGTCCCAGCATCTTGTTCGATGTTATATTTAAAACCGAATCTAGTTCTATCTATATTTTTGTTTCCGACCATGTTAGCTATTAACATACCATAATGTGTAGGATGACTGCGAGCTGAAGACTGAGAATCGTCTTCTTCTTCTTTTTCTTCTTCTTCTCCATTCGTTGATACTGCTGAAGAGTACGCATCTGATGATGATCATGATGCAGGATGTTTTTAACTTTCAATAGAGGTACGTTAGAGGTGTTTACTGATTTAGCAATGGTTTCCAGCGGTGATATAACTGGATTGTGCGTGACGCGATACATACGTTCTGCTTCTGCTCTATCATGACGAAAGTACGCAAATTTCTTACGTATAGCATTACGAGCGTGTATTATTTTACGCTTTAAACTCAGATCATACGTGTTGGACATGTCGGCGATGCAGAGACTACTAAACGAATATATATGAATCAAAACCCTTCCGATATCTGCCCTTGTCTAGAGAACAGTCTTTATTAATTACCAGGAAAGCATGCGGCTCCTTCCAACACAGAGAGCAAATGTTTTTGAACTGGTCATAGTTAATACCGTCTCCTACAACATGATCGCTAAACACGTGTTTTAAGTTTAACTCGTCTTGTTTAAAGAGAATAATTAGGTTTGCGTTGTCCCTAATCAGATATTTCGGTATCTTGGCGTACGTTTGACCTAGATAAAAACAGTCGACGCATTATGTCTACCCATGCTAAAATATCCTCTAATCTTTTCCTGCTTGCTGCAAATTATATCATCAAAAATGAACACAGAATTAGGTTTAACTTCACCGGGACTGATTACGTCATCGTTTTCGCTAAATTCATGATATCCCATACCTGTAAGCGGTTTCATAACACGTCATAAAAATTCGTATTTAGGCTGAATTAAAGACTTGGCAAATAGGTTAAAATTTTCAAATTTTAAACCGTTTTCGCTAATAAGTAAACCTAACACAGCATTACTTTTACCGCAGAAAGATGGACCGCTCAAAATTGCTCGACATGATACTGGTAACAAGTCGCCATGTTTTCTAACATCCTCGCCAGTTCGTTGTAAAGATGCATTATCGTCGTCTAGGTTACATATGTTTAGTGACTTCTCTTGTTTAACAACTTTCATTATGGTATGCGTACGTGTCTAGTCACGGTCTCGATAAACGGATTATACTCGATTAATGCGCCGTGAAGGATCAAACAATACGCCTTAGTTGTGTTTGTAAATGCGGCAGAAGACTGGAGTTTTAGTCTAATATCAACAGTGGAATCCTTAAAACTCTCTACCTGTCTTGAGCAGTCAATAACAAAAACCGGATACGATTTAAACGATTTATAGCTCAGTGAACAACTCTCAGCCGCACCTGTACCTATACCGTCATAGTAGTTCTCACGAAAACGAATATAATTCAAATACGCAGGAATGTAGTCTTTATGACTGAAATCGAGATTTAAACGCTGATGTGGGAACACTTGTGAATTTAAATACAGCTTAACGTCGGCTAAGTCCGAATGAGTAAATATAGTCGGGTTACCCGTTCTTATACCCAGCTGATGCTCGTCTTGTAAAACTACAAAGACCCAGCGCGGTTTCTCTAGATCATTGGAGTTCTTTACGCGCCAAACCTGATTTTTAGTAGTTCCCAACGAGGGTAACTCGTGTAATTCTCAACGTCTAAACGAAGCGATAATAGAAGAATTATCTCTTAAACTCTCCACGAGGTGCACTTTGCTTTCATCTAATAACAGTATATGCGGAACTTCCCACGAGAGCTTATCAATCTTACCTGCATCACCTGCGTCGCTTTTATAGTTATTAAAATCGTTCTTGGTGCGAATTAAAACTAGCTGACAACTCATATGAGGTATTACTTTTTTATAATCGTCTGCAAATCCAAAGATAGCTTTTAATGGTATTCTACACGTGAAATGAAAGACGTTATTCCCCTGGTTATGTAGCAAATCATTATCGTTAATAAGCCCCATGCAAGGGGTTAAGTTCCATGCATTGCAGGTTAAAGCTCTGTCCTCGGAGCCGTGTGAAACGAGACCTTTTATAGTGCTTGTGATACCCGGTTGTTTACATACATCTATGAGTTGATTTGCGCCTAATATTAGTTGAATTTCATCAAACAGAAAGTGGGCGAAATTGTTTACCAGAAGGGATTGCTTGTTTGCTGCACGCGTTATGCTACCTTTAACAAGGATATAGCTGTCATACAAAGCTAAAACATTATCGGAATTTTGTATGCTAATTCTAATGGTGTCGGAATGATTGGCGTTTAACGTAAACGGTAAATAGGTATAAAAATCCTCTTTTATTATATCTGTATCGACGCGAGGCTTCCCAAATATCTTTAATTTATCAAAGATAAAGATATCGGTGTTAATATGCATTTTACGTTGTTTTAACATGCTGCTGCTGTTGTTGTTATCGTACTCTCAAGCCTAAAGATTCTAGAAACAAGCGACGACCTTTAGTTAGTTTTAATCGGAGGTCTGCACAGGTCGAGGTTCGACGGTGAATGACCTTTGATGGACATATGCTGATGTTTTTATAGCTAAAGCTTATTCCCATTTTTCACGTTTAAGTTCTAGCCTGATGCTCGTGAAAGTATGTTCAGCCAAATTTATCAACACTCCTCTCGCGTCTACTAATTTAATGGTAATGTTATCAATTTCGGTGACAGTGATGAAAAAGTAAATCACATGCGATGGCTCCTTTTCGTGGTCCTAATATTCGTGTCTACAAAGATGTTTGGAGTTGAAAGTATATCGACAATTCGATCTGATACGTGTCTACTACCTGGTTCTAAAACGCGATTCTTATATCCTAGTAGGGACCCTATGCTATCAGGTTTGGTAATGTCGATCAACTCCGTAGCGGATTCAATCTCTAACTTCCCCGTATTAGTGTTAGCTTTGATTTGTAGTAGCAGATCTCCCTCTTCCGGATCACCACTAATTTGATTCTTTATATAGTTAGCAATTTCAGCCAATTCGTAGCTACCCGGTTCAATAGTTATTATCTTTTCTGCGTAATCAAATTTATTTTTGCCTGGGTATATATTCCGTATCGTGTGACTTGTATATAAGCCGACTAATCCTAGTGAATATTCGTAACGCACGTGATCTAGTGTTATAGGTGGATAAATACGATACGATCCGAAATAAATACTTAACCAATTTACACTTTCACGTCTCTTTTATACAAAAATCGTAGACACAGATGTCCGCAGTTGTATGTATTGAACTTTTGTTCTTGGGCTACATTGTAGTATACGGCGCAACGAGGCCCTAAATATTTCACAAGTTCAGCTGGTGGTCTTAGGTCTCCGAACGGGTCATAGTACAAAACAACGTTTCGATCTTTTCTATAAGCAACCCAATGAGTACCCTGTCCTCAAGCGTCGTCAAGATTAACAATAGCTCTTTCAGATTGCAAAGGTTTCGTTGAAGGTAGACTTGTTTTCAAATAGCCACCTCTAAAATAGGGTATGTCTTTAGCATGTTTTATTATATCTAGGTCTGTAAGTGCTCTCCGAGGCAAGTTATTCAGTTTTTTGACCCGTATGATTTTAAGTACAATGCAGCTCCGCCAGCTCTATACGGTTTCAGGTAAAGGGCGTTCCCGTTCTTACCGCCTAAAGCGATAGCTTCCATACATTTATTATGCCGTGTAGTTTCTTCTAGCTGTCTCTTATTACTATTAGCAGTGTTAACAGCTTTTGCTACGCCCGAAGCGTCTCGTATAATTGCTCCGAAAGCGGAGAGACCAGCAAAAATTGGTATGAGTGGTAAAATACCACCTGTAGCTGTAGGCACTGGAATAATTCGGAGTACTTTAACGTTTTTTCGACCGCCCACGTTTTAGATGATTCTTTTGGCAGCGCTCAGGGCATGATGTATTAAGTCTTTACACGTGAGTCTCTTGCTTGCACGATTCACTATACCAACAAGCTTCTTTAAAACGCCACCTTTGAAAGTAACAATTTTCTTCTTCTTTGTAACCCTTGTTGCTGTCTTCATACCCATTTCCAACTTTCTTTTAGCCTTCATTATACCGGTTACAAACAGAGCTGATGCTTTTTCCCCTAATTTAGAGTCTTTAGCCTTAACACGCTTCCAAGCAGCTTCTTCTAATACACGATCTGCCTGGTGTCTACTGTGCAAATCGGAGCTTTGTGCGTACGAGATGTCGTGCTGCATACACGCCTGGTCCAGAGGATTTATACCTTTATCGCCGCGTTGTAATCTTTTAGACAATTTAGTACCTCGTCCACAGTACTGATAGGAAGGAAGAGCAGTTCAATCGGCAGCTTGTCGATGAGCTTGTTAACAACACCGTTACCCTGGTGAACTAACATCTGGTACTGAGAGAAGAGACTGCTTGTGCCTGTATTTATACTCGGTCGCCGACGCAGTGACTAATCTACATTCTGAAATCTCTGCATATAGATAAAGTCTCTATGATCAGCTTGTAGAATTTTACACAGATGCTTTTCAACATCATGTAGTCTTTTTTGAAAACGGTATCTGTCCAGCGCTATTGTTTGCCGGTCCCCCTTTCTCGCCTGTCTGTATGCATACTCCCATACTATCATATGATGTATATTATTCATGCATACTGTAATCTTTTTTTACTTGCGGAAAAGGTTACGCATTGGCGTGGGGCAGCTTTTCATCGGTGAGCGGGATACGTGGGTCCACTGAGTATGAAGCAAAGAAAAAAAAGGGCGCCATCCAGCTTTTTTAATGCACAAGATAACTTGAACAAAATAGGAAAGCGGGAGAACCTATTTCTCTTGGTAAGTATTATTTTTAAACAACTATTACTTAAACAATTTAGCATAAATTATCTTTTATTTTTTTTAGGTATGGTGGTGTTATTCCTCAACAATAAGAAGCTCAAATTTTAAATGCATTTATTAATAGTAACACATATATACACATAATAGAAAAAAAAAGATGTAGAGCAAAATAAAGAAATAAAAAAATCAATGTGAACGTAGATATGTAAATAAATCTAATTACTTAGATATAGTACTATTTCTGTTACATATTGTAATCTTCTAAAATGAATTAATAAATCTATTAAGAAATATGCAAAAATTTAATTAAACCTTTTCTTTAATTCAAACAATATAAATTTAATAAAAATTTGAAAATTGATACCGACGATTTATCAAAACGTAGCATTTATAAATTGACACAAATAAAATGCAATAAAAAATTGAAGTTATCACTAGAAAGCGATATCAGAAAAATTTCATGTATAAAATTATTATTACTCCACAGATATGTAAATCTTTATACAAATTACCTTAAAAAATATAAATTAAATAAATGTAAGATTTATGAAATTAATAACTGATTAGTTAAATCAATTAAGGCAAATTTAAATAGCATAGAAAAATAACAACAAAAGAAAATGTCCACTTCTATTGATGGATGGTCGGAGATAATTCCTACGATGGTTGATATCGACTGCGGATACAGTACAGCCTCGAAAATTGGTTACTGGACCTATTCAACGTACAATAACGTCTCAGAGATGAAGGTGTGATTCGTCTCGTGCACCAGGAAGATTGGATTTCCTTTTTCTAACAAAACGGCTGCACAAATTGGTGCATATGGGTAGGCCTAATGTTACAGGGTAGCCTAGGTTCCCTAAAATCGTAGTTGAATAATAGAAAAAATTCAAACAAGATTTGAGAAAAGATTGAGAAGACTGCAAAAAGACGTTCCTTTATAAGGGAAATCTTCATCAACGAAATTCCTCAGCAACAATCAAAGGCCAAACAAAACAGTTATGGATGTTCTTCACCGAGAAATTTATTTCCGTTCAAATGCTCATTAAAAGAGTTTCTAATGAACACGCTTGGTCAAAAACATGACCAAAAACCAATCCTCCTAAAAGAGGTCTTTCCAGCACGCACAACAGAGAGCGAATCCTCCTCTCGAAAAATCAAACGCGCAAGGCCGTCATTCCCACCAAGGAACATTGATAACGATATCCAAATTTGAATAAGAAAATCCATTAAACAATAATATTCAAAAGGAAATTACTAATAATTAAAAATAAACTCAGGGAGTCTACATTTAAATATATGCAACGAAAAGCCATCAATATAAAAATTATAAAGAGAGAAAATAGTAATTTTCAAAACCCACAAAATATTTAAAATAAATATTTCTAAAGGTGAGTTCATACGAGGCCCCTTTCAGTAAAAGAACAAATTAAGGAAAAATAAATGTTACACCATACCTCTCGGAAAAGAAAAAAAAATGAGTAAAACTAATTTTTTTTAACGTGAAATAATTAACATTTGTAAAGTATGTTTGGAACACATATTGCTAGTATCTTCGCGTACTACACGTCCTAATTTAGACAATTAAGGGAAAGTCGTGATTGGTAAGGTCAAAATCAGGTAGTCCAAATAATTGTGTCCCAAATACAATACCAAACGAAAAGAAATTGAAACAAATTCTAATTACTTCTCACTAGAAGAATCTACACAAACTTAAGTATTATATGAAAGCGCAGCGTTCATACCATTAAATAAACCAAAAAGCGCGAGGGCAAATACGCCAAGGTTGTCTTACTACTTACACACCTACTAAACATACTATCTAAAGCATAAAAAGCGACTTAATTAATTCAATTAATTAACTGAAACATCAGAATTTGAGCCAAAATACGGCTTCAAATCCTTTACATGCCACTCTCCAGCAAGAGTGCCATCAGGGTTACTAAGATAATACACAAGACGAGATATCCTCTTTTCGATCTTACTCAATATATATTTTGGAGCTAGCTTGGCAGAAAACCTAACTGCAGCATCTGACAGAACTTTATTTTTACGCCAAACCTTCTCACCAACATTAAACGAGATATCTCTTTTTCTGAAATTCTAAGAAGCACAATTTCTAGTATATGCAGCGTGTAACTTTTTACGGATGTCTAAAATCACATCACCTAAATTACTAAAATCCTTTATATAATCTTCTCTACTACCAGGCATTAATTCAATATTGGAAGTATCCTTTACTTTACCATAATAACTACCCGATAAAGGAATATGACGACCAAAATTGATAAATGAGGGTGCTAATTTATGCACTTCATGGACGGAAGTGTTTATCGATTGTTGAATCTTTGCTAATTCCTTATCCCAATTCCTATGTTCGTTAATATAACTGCGAATAGCAGTCCCGATATAAATTTTTTGAACGTTATAAGATTCTGCTAATTTCTTAAATACGCGACCAGCAAATTGTGGACCATTATCGCACACAATAAATTGTGGGATACCGTAGACGAGAAATACTTGGTCTTCCATAAATCTGGCAACATTCTTAGCGGTAGCATCTAGCATTGGATGTAGCAGGGAGTATTTTGAAAACCAGTCTGCCACAACGAGCAAATAAGAGTTTCCTTTAGAAGATCTAGGGAATGGTCCCATAATGTCAACAGCAATAATTTGGAAAGGGTATTTTACTGCTTTTTCACCACCCATAAGACCAAACCGGGAGGTGTTAGAAACTTTTTGAGATTGACATATTTTACAGCAGCGAACATATTTAAAAATATCCTCACGCATATGCGGCCAATAATAATATTCTTGTACTCTAGAGAATGTTTTAAAGAATCCTCTGTGGGAAGAAATTGGAGGGTCGTGTGAAGACTTAATGACATCTCCGCGTTGCGATTTGGGGACTAGTATCTTCCATTCTGAAACACCAGTTGGTAAAGGTATACGAGATGGAATAAATTTATATATAACATCATCTTCTACCTTCCATTGGAGATATAACTCCGGCGAATTAATTACTTTTTCGCGTAATGATCTGTACCAGTCGTCGATACTATTTAAATCAATATCTATTAACATTAAACTTATGGCTTCGACTTTAGGGTTTGAAGAGATTCTAGAGAGCGCGTCCGGTACAATATTAGAAGAACCTTTCTTATGAACTAACTCGAAATCATACTGACGTAGTTTAACTGACCAACGGGCTAATCTGCCTGAAGGATCTTTCAGATTATTTAACCACAAAAGACTATAATGGTCTGTAATGACCTTAAACCTAGTACCTTCTATATAAGGACGAAATTTTTCAATCAAGAATATTAAGCTTAATAATTCTTTCTCACTGACAGTGTAATTTCGTTCAGCACGCGACAATGCCCTCGATGCATACGCAATAACTCGCTCTTGACCATCTATTTCTTGCGATAAAATACCACCTAAACCAACGTCACTAGCATCGCACTGTATAGTAAATGGTTTCGAGAAATCTGGAGAACAAAGTATCGGAGACCTAACTAAAGAATCTTTGATTTTTATAAAAGCAGCTTCGGCTTCATCGGTCTAACAGATAGGTTGTTTCTTTTTCCGACCCTTAAGAAGGTCATTTAAAGGAGAAACCAAAGATGAAAAGCTGTCAATAAATCGACGATACCAGGAACATAACCCAAGAAATCGTTTTACTTCAGTTGCTGTAGTTGGACGAGGATAATTCACCATAGTGGTCACCTTGTCGGGGTCAGTGCGTAGACCTTCAGAATCAATTAAGTAACCTAAATATTTTAAGGAGTTTTTAAAGAAATCACACTTTTGAAAGTTAATGGTAAGATTCGCATTTTTAAGAATAACTTTTACCTCGTTTAGCAAACGGACATGTTCTTCGAATGTTGACGATACGATTATTAATTTTT